>LR749967.1:1084998-1121375 GCA_902729485.2 Mus minutoides
TTAGTAAGCAGTATCTGTTTGATATTTAATAGTCATATTTAAACACTATGAAATGAATACATGGCCCAGAAAAGCAATGATAACATTTATTTCTCATTTCCTACTTCAGTGATAATCCAATCAAGAAATCAAAGGATATCTGGCATGAAAAATATCATAGTTCCCAATAAAAACAAATTCTATCTAACAGAGAATCAAACTGATTTTTTTTTTTAGATTTATTTATTATTATATCTAAGTACACTGTAGCTGTCTTCAGATGCACCAGAAGAGGGCGTCAGATCTCATTAAGGATGGTTGTAAGCCACCATGTGGTTGCTGGGGTTTGAACTCATCACCTTCGGAAGAGCAGTTGGGTGCTCTTTCCCGCTGAGCCATCTCACCAGCCCCCTAAACTGATTTTTAAACTTACAACTTACAATAACTACAGAAAATGACGTTAGAGCATATGAACTAAAAACTATAAAAAACAATTCTTAATTTTCTATATAAACATATATTATAATTTACCTCTTCAATAATACTTTATGCACATTTCTAAATTAATATATGCACATATGAATTTATATACCAGTTCATTACTGTTTCTTATAGCTGAGTAGTGAGATATAAAAACTTTTGCTCTCAGCTGGGTGGTGGTGAACACCTTTAGTCCCACCACTTGGGAGGCAAGGCCAGCCTGGTTATCAGAGAGAGTTCCAGGACAGCCAAGGCTACACAGAAAAATCATCTCCAAAAACCAAGCAACCAACCAATCAAACAAACAAACAAACAAAAACAAAAAAAAAAAAACAAAAAGAAAATCAAACCTTTTATTCTCATTTTTCTTACTAAGTCTCCTAGTTAGCGTAATGACAATATATACCACTGTAATTAATTCAGTTCTTTTAACAGTCCAACACAGGTAATACAACAAGAATCATATGAAGTATTGATCACAATTTACAACATGCTGAACTATCATCATGGTTTCCATCAGTGAAACTTTGAAATGCAGTGTGCATAGGACACGAGACATCTCATAGGAAATGCTATGCTGTGGGGTTCTGTGCCTTACTTGTTGCTCTACTTACACAACATAAATTACTCAGATAAAAGGAAACATTATTTTGTATTAGGCTGTATATTTTAATTGTAGTTACTGTCATTTCCAAATACTCATGCCTACAATAAAAGTATACAAAAAAAAGGATTTAGATAACAACAAACAAAAAAGCAATAAGTGTAATCTGCATTCCAGAGTCTAGGATAGACTTGCAATATCACTCATTTTGGCATGACTTATTCTCTCTCCAGGATCACAAAGCTGACTACAGTCAAGAGTCTTCACCTTTTCATGCCAGTTCTGCTCAATATGAGCTGAAAGACTTTGAGAAATTTACTGCATATCTAATCTCTATACATTCATCCTTTAGAAGGGAAGAATGAGTGGGCATCATCTATTGTTGATTAAACCAATTGATGGAAAGTATGTGTTACACTAATACACTGTAACCAAAACAAAAGTCAATCATTTTGAAGGGAAAAAAAAAAAGAATCATGGGGGCTGGAGAGATGGCTCAGAGGTTAAGAGCACTGAGTGCTCTTCCAGAGGTCCTGAGTTCAATTCCCAGCAACCACATGGTGGCTCACAACCATCTGTAATGGGATCTGATGCCCTCTTCTGGTGTGTCTGAAGACAGCTAAAGTGTACTCATCATATATATAAAATAATTAAATAAATAAAATGTTTTTTTAAAAAAGGAATCATTTAAACTGGCTAGAGAGTTAGCAAAACATAGAAACCAGATATTCTTGCACAAAGATACAAGAAGAAGAAAAAAAAGACACAAGGGACCTCTGTGATGACTAGATGATCTGTCCTAAAGAACAGAAATGTTAGAGGCATTTACCAAGTTAACTTTATCATAGTAAAAACTACAAATGATACCTTCTCAAACCTCGACTTCCTAACAATTTTAGTCATAACTGATTTTGTTTTAGCATAGACACTTTAATGGATTAGACTTCAAAAAAGAATATAAACAAGTTTTTCTTGATAAAGTAAAAATCTAAACAAATCAATTTCGTACTAATTATTTGGAAGTCAAAAATCTAAATATGCATTAGCTGAACTAAAAAGTCAACACTGTTAATACAATAGACCTGTATTTCAAAATAAACTGAATAAGAAAGCAAATATAAACTGAGGAAAAACTTCACTGAATACTTACTGAGCATCTTAATCTGCAGAGCTATGAACTGGCTTTCCCACCGCCTGGACCTCCCCTGCTTAGGTAAAGCTGAGTGGTCAGAATTCAGCAACTTAAAATAGTTCTCCAAGATGGTACTGGTTTCCACCTGACGCTGGTCAGAGCTGCTAGTAAGAAGGATATGCACCACTTGTGTAAGGCATTTCAAAGTTAGTTCTCTCTTTCTACCCACTTCCTCAGGATCTCCTTCTTCCCATGAATCACAATCAGACAAAACTCGCATAAGCACTTCCATGGTGGCTGGAGAAATTGCTTGCAAAGCATTCCTCTGAAACATTAAAACAATAAAAGATAAAATTAAGGTTTTATGTATTTACAATAAAAAACTTAGTACACTTATGAGTAACCTCTTTTAAATAAATCAACATAGAGTTGTTACCCATATCTAAGTCTTAATTTGCTCACTACTAATCTGAAATCCACTTTCCACCCTTTGCAGCTAAAAGTAACAGACTGAAATAGTTCTACTCAGAAGATCAGGAAAGGCTTTAAAAAAAAAATGAAATGGGGGTCTTTCTCTTTTCTTTCTCTTTCCCTTTCCTTTTCTCCCCGTCCACCCCGAGCCTGGAAAGCAAAGTCAATGCTTGGAGCTACCTTTACATTAGAAAACATTGCCGGGCCTGGTGGCACACGCCTTTAATCCCAGCACCTGGGAGGCAGAGGCAGGCGGATTTCTGAGTTCGAGGCCAGCCTGGTCTACAAAGTGAGTTCCAGGACAGCCAAGGCTACATAGAGAAACCCTGTCTCGAAAAACCAAAAAAAAGAAGAAAAAAGAAAAAAAAAAGAAAACATAAAACCCAAGAATTAAAGAGTAGACAGAGAACAGAGGGTAAAACAGGATACTCAAAGGGTATTACTTAGCCCATAAACAGTTCTCAGTTTCTGCGCCCACTGCCTGCATTTAAATTTCTTAACCAAGAATTTTAAAACATCAACTGCAGCCAGGCATGGTGGTGCACACCTTTAATCACAGCACTCAGGAGGCAGAGGCCATCCTGGTCTACAGAGTGAGTTCCAGGACAGACAGGGATACACAGAGAAACCCTGTCTTGAAAAAAAAAAAAAAAATACCAATTTCACTAAACTTCTTTTAGGTTTCACTATTTACAGGTAAATCCATGTCTCAAATAACTTAGTTATATAAAACTAACTGATTCTAGAAACATTTTTGAAACTCTTTATATTAAGCAAGTGGTTATTGTTGAAATATAATGAAGCCAGTCCTGATAGTACAGGCCTGTAATCCCTGCTATTTTCTGAAGTTAAGGAAAGAAGACTAAAAAGTTCAATTCTTGTGTGGGCTACAAAGTGGGTTCAGGGCTAGTGTAGCTGATTTAGTNATAAAACTAACTGATTCTAGAAACATTTTTGAAACTCTTTATATTAAGCAAGTGGTTATTGTTGAAATATAATGAAGCCAGTCCTGATAGTACAGGCCTGTAATCCCTGCTATTTTCTGAAGTTAAGGAAAGAAGACTAAAAAGTTCAATTCTTGTGTGGGCTACAAAGTGGGTTCAGGGCTAGTGTAGCTGATTTAGTGAGACTTCAAAATTTAATTGTGGGAGAAAAAGGTGTTCGGAGTTGATGTATACAGTACAATGTCTAGCATATGTGAATCCCTAGGTTTACTGGGATTCACAGGAGAAAAACAAATCTAATTAACAAACATAATTGTGCAATAGTCTGTAGATAACTTGATCTCATTATTACCAATAATAGGCAATAAATAATATTATGGAAGAAAAGTACTGATGTCACACTCGGTATTCAATCTCCCCTAAAATCTTTACTAGAATCTCTGATGTTTTCCTGGATACATGGCTACCAAGAATAAAGATCATATTGCCTACTACACCTACTGATAAGAAGGCCCAGGAATTGAGTTTTATCACCTAGACATGTCTGTCCCTTTCACAGTCACAATGACGGGGGTTTGGTAAAGGACACACAGAAAAACTGAGCAGATGCAGTGGTACATATCTCTAATCTCAGCACCTGAGATGCAGAGGCACATAAATTTCCATGCTTTCGAGGCTAGCCCAATCTATAAATGAGTTCCAAGCCAGCCAAGGCTATACAGTGAGACTTGTCTTCAAAAGGGGGAGGATGAGGGAGGGAGGAAGAAGAGATGAGAGTGATGGCCTGTTTCTTAGTTCGCCTTCATGACCCAGTTTTGTGTTCCAAATGATAACACTATGGTCAAAACTCTAGCAGCTACTAACAAACTGACATTCAGAAGGAATCAAGAGTCCCTGCAGAGCCTAGATCCACTACCTTACCTCCAAGCTCCTTTCTTTCTTTCTTTCTTTCTTTCTTTCTTTCTTTCTTTCTTTCTTCCCCCCCCCCCCCAAGTGGTAGGGGCTGAACCCAGGGCTGCCGTATGCATGGTCTCACTAAGTGACACCTACAATTACACAACTGCAGGGTTTTTTTTTCCAAAGATAAAAGAAACTAAATTAAGCTTGTATAATTTTATTATTATACAGCAAATCAAAAATTGGATACAATTCTAACTCCCTTAGTTTTTATAAGTACAGGCCACTTTGTTCATTGTTTTACCTTGATTATGTGTCCTTTAGTCCTGATAACTATTTTGTAAATGTCACTGTTTCTATATTATAAATAAGTAAATCAAAAGACAAATAATTTTTCTGAGCTCAACCTCTGTAGAATGGACACAAGACTCAAAGCTAGGTCAACCCATGTTCTTACTCTTAACAAAACATGACAGGTTCTCTTATGTAAGACTGCCTTATCCTGACCTAACACCCAGCAAGCAACCTTCTGATTTCAGTAAGTTTAACTGACTTACTGATCACAAAGATTCTGAGAAGTTTTGTATATAAAACAATAAATTGAATCTCTGGTATCTTTTATTTTTCATAGTAAGTGTTCATCACAGAATTATCTTTGAGCTTCATAACCCATGAGTTCTAACAAGAATATGTCTCTAAGTACTCAAAGGTGAAAGAGATTCAAATAGGTTCTCCCTCAGCCAATGGCAACGGCATTCTTACTTTTTCATATGTATCTGTCAATTCCTATACACAATGGTGAAAAAGATTATGAAAATTGTGAGATAACAATCCAAAAGAAGAAAATCAGTTAATACAGCAAAGTGATAAGGCAGATGTAAAGCAGAAGTAAGGCCAGTTGGTGGTGACACATGCCTTTAATCCCAGCATTTTGAGAAGCAGAGGCAGGTAGACCTCTGTGAGTTTGAGGCTAGCCTAGTCTACAAAGCTAGTTCTAGAACAGCCAAGGCTACACAAAGAAATCTGTCTCGGAAGAAGAAAACAAAGGAACAAACAAACACAACAGAAAGTAAAATATAGACAACTGTTCTATATTTCCTATATTATAGGAAGACTGCTACCTTCCATTAGGATCAAGAGAAGTCTACAAAACCAACCGGGAAGTCAAATAGAGACACTGGATTCTAAAAAGGGGACAGAATAAATAAACCAGAAAAAGAAATTTTAGCAACTATCTAAAAGTGATAAGTACAAATATGAACTGGATGTGAAGACCCTTAAAAGAATAGTATAATCATATAGATACAAACAAGACTAGAAAACATGGGGAGAGAATTTCAGCAGTAGGAAACCCAATCTTGGACTGGATTTACATACTAGAAAACACACTTGAATATACCTAGATACATTAGATACATTAATTAAAAGGAATCAATCACCCTGACACAAAAGAATGTGTCTGTAATCCCAGCCTTCACGAGAGGCAAGAGGATCCTATGTTCAAGGCCAGTATAGGGTTACATAGTTAAATTCTATCTCAAAATACAATCTTAGGAAAAAAAAAAAAAGGATGGATTACACATAAATATATCAAATCATCGGTTTACACATTTACTTGAGAATAAAACAGTAGCTTCTTAAGTCTCCAAACAAAACAATAAACTGTAACCCAGTATCCATTGTCCCTACTTGGGCTTCCTGGTGGATTATAAGGACTTCTCATCACCTGCTGGAAGATACGGAACACCTGTTGCTATGTAACTAAAAGTTCTTACTGGCATAAAAAAGAGCCTTTGTGAGAGCTCTCAAGTGTAGAAATATCTAAATATCGTCTCTAAGATGCCTTACTGAACACAGACAAAATTAGTTCTAAATATCCAAAGTAATCAAGTAACATGCACAATATCAATGAAGTTTTGTATTTAAATGAAATTAAAGAGTTTCAAGAATTCTAGGTTTTTAAATAAAATTATAATCGAAACATGTTATCTGCTATATGTACAAAAATGTTCCACGTAAAATAAAAGACTACTATTTCAAATCAGGAAGACAGAGAAAGAAAAGAAGGAGAATCCAGACATAGTGTCTGTGACAGTTTGTATATGCTTGGCCCAGGGAATGCCTTGGTGTAGCCTTGTTGGAGAGTGGGTGTGTCACTGTGGGCGTGGGCTTTAATATGCTTGTCCTAACTGCCTGGAAGCCAGTCTTCTGCTAGCTGCCTTCAGAACAAGAGGTGGAACTCTCAAGATCCTTCAGCCCCATGCCTGCCTGGATGCTGCCATGTTCCTGCCTTGATGATAATGGACTGAACCTCTGAACCTGTAAGCCAGCCCCAATTAAATGTCATCCTTACAAGAATTTCCTTGGTCATGGTTTTTGTTCACAGCAGTAAAACCCTAACTAAGACAGTGGCACACACCTTTAAACCCAGCACCGGAGATGCAGAGACAGATCTCTGTGAGTTCCAGGCCAGCCTGGTCTACAGAGCCAGTTCCAGAACAGTCAGGGGTGCTACACAGAAGAAACTCTGTCTCAAAAGAACAACAACAAGAAAGTTTTAGAAAAGAAAAAGAAGAAAGAAGAGAAGAAAGAAAAGGGGGAAGGCAGGAATTCAAAGAATCTATAAACTTGAATAAAAACATATTTATTTCTAGTAGACTATTTGAAATTTAGTATTTCATTCAAATTTAAATGTAAACAACAAAACACAGCATTGTAAGCAATACTTGCCATTCTGTCATGAATAAAAATTCTATGTACTATCCTATTATTATAGCTGTTATGATATAACAAGCTATAATAATGGCCCTTCCTAGGTCAGATATCCTGTTCTTTCAAACGCCTAGGCTCAAGGACTCCTCCTGTCAACTTCCTGCAGAGTTTTGACTAAAGCTTTGTAGCACATGCCTTTACTCACTGCCATACCCTGTTGTTTTACACATTAGGAAAAGTCATAGTGGGGCTGGAGTATAGCTCAATAGCATGAGTCTATATCATGTGTGGGGCCATAAATTCAATCTCAGGACCACATAAAAACGCACACACAAGTGCCAGGCACAGTGGCTCACCCCTTTAATCCTAGCACTCAGAAGGCAGAGGCAGGTGGATCTCTGTGAGTTTGAGATCAACCTGGTCTACAAATTGAGCTTCAGGACAGTCAGGGCTGTTAGACAGAGAAACCCTGTCTCCAAAAAAAAAAAAAAAAAAGAAAAGAAAAGAAAAGAAAAAAGAAAAAGAAGAAAAAACACACATACACAATGTCATAAATTTGTTTTCTTAACATTTCAGCAAATTCTAAATTAGTTTGTCTTTTATGATACGTATTTTACTTTAGACATTTAAAAAATTATAATAAGAGACTTTATCAAATTCCAAAAGGGGTATCCAACACAAAGTGTACATAAAGGGTAAAGAATTTCTCATTTAAACCGCATGGTTTAAGAAAGTATATACAATGTTCTCTCTGAATTATCATTAGCCTGTTGGCAACTAGTGGTTGTACTCAGCTTGCCAGAAACATACTTTTTAAGACACCAAACACGCCGGGCGTGGTGGCGCACGCCTTTAATCCCAGCACTCTGGAGGCAGAGGCAGGTGGATTTCTCAGTTCGAGGCCAGCCTGGTCTACAAAGTGAGTTCCAGAACAGCCAGGGCTATACAGAGAAATCCTGCCTCGAAAAAAAAAAAAAAAAAAAGACACCAAACACAGAAAAACTAGAAATTCAATTTTGTAAACAATGAAATTTGTAGGGATTACTGGAACATGCATAAATAGTTACATAAATATATTTAATAATTGCAAATAGGCAACAGTGACCAAATTTATAACTCTGAAAATCAAACTGGCTAGAATTTTATTTCTTCATGCCTATAAGGCTGATATCCTCTATACTTTAAAATAATAACTAGTAACTAAAATGCAAAAGAAATAAGATCTTAAATTACCAAAATTTGTCCAATCTATTCATCTAGTAATATTGTCAGTGCTAATGTTACTTAAGTTTTTAATGAAGATTTGAAGAAGTTTAGTTTCAAATAAAATATAAATTTAAAAGTTATATGAAGCATGGAGTTATAAAGACACAAACTACATTAAGTAAATCCATGAAGAGACTTTTGTGCTGTTAACTACTATACATTAACGTTAACACTGTCCTCACCTGCCCACCGGCTACAATGGCTCCAAAGAGATGCAATAAGCAACACTTAAGACTTTCCTTGAGATGTTCACTTTCCTGAAAACATTCTGTGAATATAATACACAAATAAACAAATAAATAAGATTTCTATTTCAGAACACAATTCATGTCTAAAGAATGCTTGAAATTGACACATAAAGACCTGTATGTGAAAAGGCTAAAATCTGCTGAAAGGAAAGACTGACAATCATTTGTCATGTTTCATTTAATTCCCATAGTAATCCATATAAGGACATCTTGTCTCATTATGAATGAGCGACTATAAGTTATTATCTCATCTAAAGTAACATAGTTATTACTAAGTGGCAGAACAAGAATTTACCCCGTCCTAAATGAAATTCACTTCTTTTTGTTTTAGCAACTGACCCTTACTTTAGTGAATTACAAAATAGAAGAGTTAAATAAAAAGATTTACTAAATCAACTCCAAGGATCAATTTCTAAACTTCTAGCATTTATATGTGTTTTAGCATAATAAAACTTTTTGCTATTTTTAAATGCTATGTGTCAAAGAAAAATTAAGGCAGAAAAACAAAACAATTAAGAAAAGTTTCCCAATTTACCAACATTTTCCACCTTCAAAAATTATTTTTTAAAGAAAAAAGGAGCTATATAATAAACAGTCTTTCTCAGGAATTCAGGGATCATTGGTTCCAGGAGCTTCACCTCAGAATACAAAAAGCCATGGGTGTTCAAGCCCCTCAGTAAAACGATGCAGAGTTGCTTGGAGCCTATACCAACCCTCCCATATATGTTAAACCATTCTAGATTATGGAGGCTATCTAAAATGATGTAAAAAGTATGTAAGTAACTGTAACACTGCACTGTTTAGGAGGTGAAAACAAGAAAAAGTCTGGGCATGTATAGATGAAATTTCTTTCCCACTATGTGATTTCAAGCTACAGGTATATCTGCAAATGTGGAACTCATAGAAAGTTGACTGTCCTGAACATGCTTTTAGTTTTTTAATTTATTATGGGTATTACCATAATTTAACAGATAATCTACCTTATTCATCTTTATTACCAAAGCACAAAATTAATCATGAGCATTTCTTTAGCCAGTCTTCCTTGGTCTCTATCCCCCGTTTGTATTAGCCAGTTCTCTACTGACAAACTGTTGTTCCACTCCGATTTTGAGAGAGGTGTTACTAACTTCATGTGCATGTATGTAATGCCCTGGAACACTGTAATTACAGGCATGTGCTACGGTATAGGTCCTCATGTTTGCACAGCTATCGACTGCCTTCTTTTTTTTTTTGGTTTTTTGAGACAGGGTTTCTCTGTGTAGCCCTGGCTGTCCTGGAACTCACTTTGTAGACCAGGCTGGCCTCGAACTCAGAAATCCGCCTGCCTCTGCCTCCCAAGTGCTGGGATTAAAGGCGTGTGCCACCATGCCTAGCTATAAAGTTATTTTTAAAACATTATGCCAGTATACTCAGCTTATCTAAAGGGCAAGATTATCGATAGCCCTCCTCCTACTTTAGATAGCTTTTGTCCTAACCCTCTCTGAGGTGACATATCAATGCCCTTTTCTATATGTAGATCTGTTCCTTGAAGAAGCAGCCCAGTCTAACCAACACATTCCAACAAGGTTATAAAAATCACAGGTTACAGAGACTGCTTAAGGGTTATGGAGGCTGCCTAAACTGCTTTTCAATGGGGAAAACAGTGTTCATATGAATTTACATGGAGAAGTCTTAGGGCCAACAATTTACTGGCTCACTCGCTTTTTCCCTCCCTCCCTCCCTCCCTCCCTCCCTCCCTTTTTTCCTTCCTTCCTTCCTTCCTCCCTCCCTCCAGCCCTCCCTCCCTTCCTTCCCATTTATGTATTTTCGGGGGGGGGCACATGTTTGTTACAGCACAGATGTGGATGTCAAAAGACCACTTGGGAAGGAGAATCATTTATTCTGTGAGAATGTGGCCACTGGTAGGATTCCCTTGCTCCAGTGAATGACTGTGCTATCATGCACACATGGGTTGCACTAACTGGAGTTGGCAATTTATTTGAGAGAGAGAGAGAGAGAGAGAGAGAGAGAGAGAGTTAGTTAGTTGTGAAGGGTATGCTTTGAAGAAGTAGGAGGAGTTGAAGGAAAAATGAAGGGTAAATTAATATTTCATTGTATATGTGCATGTAATTCTCAATAATAACAAAAAAAGTTTCAGAAGAAGCTTTCTATGCCTTGTTATCTGTATTTAGCTCTGGCCAGTCTTTGTCTTTATATACCCAAGATAATAATTAGTTCTCTTTAGGCTAGAGAGACGGCTCTATGGTTAAAAGCATGTTGCTCTTGCAGAAAACCTGGATTTGATTCCAAATACCCACACTATGGTTTACAATCATCTTTAATTTCATTTCCAGAAGATCTTATGTCCTCTTCTGACCTCCATCGGTACCAGGAATATATGCAGTGCACATACATACATACATACATACATACATACATACATGTAAAACATTCACATAAAATAACTAGTTCGAATTTTTAAAAACCAAAAATTAAAAGATAAAAATTGTTGGGGGCTGGTGAGATGGCTCAGCGGGTAAGAGCACCCGACTGCTCTTCCGAAGGTGATAAGTTCAAATCCCAGCAACCACATGGTGGCTTACAACCATCCTTAATGAGATCTGGCGCCCTCTTCTGGAATGCCTGAAGACAGCTACAGTGTACTTACATATAATAAAAATAAATCTTTAAAAAAAAAAAAAGATAAAAATTGTTATTCATATGGGTCTTAACTATGCTCATGACAATAAAAATAAAAGTGGGTCTATAGACTTTTACTCATCCATACTACTTGTGAACTTCTACAGTAGATACTCCTCTTCAGGGTGATGACTAAAGTCCACTACCATATTACATTGATTATGCCACAGTTAGTTACTTAAACCTGGTTGCTAGATAGGGTTTCTCTAATGCTTTAGTAACTCAGCTTGAAATCAAAAAGCAAGGCAAGAGTGTTCAAAGCATGAGACAAGAACAGCAGTGTTGGGACACACTAGCCCTGTCTCTCCAGCAGCCCTCTCACAAGAATAAACTAAGCAAGTCATCAGGAAATTTTCAAATCTGAGACAAAGACAAATAGATGACTAACAAAAGCTGTTTAAGTCAGAAAGCCATTTAATCCTGGGAACAACAGACCCACACCTGCTGTTATCTATCTAGGATGGATCTCTCAGTTTATGTCAAAATATTATTGCCTTTCACCCATGAAAATGGTTTGTTACTGAGTGGGTCATGAGACTGAAAATACACGCGTCAGCTCCTAATGGCACTTAATGGCTCTGAGGCACCATCCTTCCATCTTTGCTGCCCTTAGGATGAACTTGCAAGTATAGTCTAAGATTTTTGAATTCAGGGTCAAAAGTAAAATTCTGGATTATCCTGCTAATTTCATATGTATAACCATTTAGCTTTCATTAGACAACTGATTATACCCCTGTAGAAATCAACCACAACTTATATCCTATCTTTGCTAAGCTGCAAACAAGTACAACAGGACAATCAGATTGGTTTACTGTAGTCCAGACCAAAGTCACTCTGAATTGCCTGATATTCTAGCAAGTACCTTCACTAAACTGCTAAACAAAAAGACCCTCTCCCCTCAAAAGTCTGTGAATGTATTTTCTTTGTTTCTGTGTTTTTGTTCGTGTTCCTACTCCAGCTTCCCCAGGAGGAGGTGACGAGCATCTAGCATCACTAAGGGATGACTGAAATATGATTCAGTGCATCTCTCTAGTGAATCTTTTGTTTGTTTGTTTGTTTTTGTTTTTCGAGACAGGGTTTCTCTGTATAGCCCTGGCTGTGCTAGAACTCACTCTGTAGACCAGGCTGGCCTCGAACTCAGAAATCTGCCTGCCTCTGTCTCCTGAGTGCTGGGATTAAAGGCGTGCGCCACCATGCCCAGCCTATATTAAAATTCTTATTACATATATTTAGGAAGCTATAAATTGTATAGCTCAGGGAATTTCTCTTAATTCTAAATTACAAATGATTTTTTTTAAAAAGCAACTGTACAAAAACATTGCTTTAAACACCATCATCACCCAACAAGAGGCACTTGTACTTTTTATTAAGGTTGAATATTTTATGTATGTACTTGGTTACTACCTCATCTATACTACATACAAAAGTAGGTTCAAGATCCAGAGATGACTGATAGGTTAAAAGGTGTTTACCACCAAGACAAACAACCTGAGCTTGATCCGAGGACCCACATGTTAGAGGGAACCAACTCCTGCAAACTGTCCTCTGACCTCCACACAAGCAAACTGTGGCACACTCAACACAAACAAATAAATTTTTTTAAAATTCTTTTTAATAAAAAATCAAACCATAGGCACAATCTCTGTTGGACACACCCTCTCTTGTGGTGAACTTTGTCTCAAACCAAGGACTACTGACTGTCTGTGGTACCTATTTAACATATCAAAGCAGACCTGGCCATCAGGCTCTCCCACCCTGCCCCCTACCTGAAACTTCTCCAGGCCAGAAGTTTCTTCCCTATATAATCCGTCCATTTTGGCTGGTCCTCTTTGTCTACTCTTTACTCTCCTGGCATTTGCCTTGCCCCTCCCCCAACTCCCCTCATGTGCTGGCTCAGACACCACTGGACCCTTACAGATACCTCTGGCTATGCTCTCCCTTTTACCTACAATAAACCTTCTACTCCACCATACGTTGGAGCAGTCATGTTCTTCCTTTTCATTTTTTCCTTCTCTCTCTCTCTCTCTCTCTCTCTCTCTCTCTCTCTCTCTCTCTCTCTTTCTTTTTCATTCAGTGAATAACTTTCTAGATTTTCCAAGGAGGAAACGAGTCATATCTACTGTAATCTTAAGAGTGATTTGATTAAGTCTTTGGAACTTGTGTGTTTAACTACTGTTTTGATTTTTTTTTTCCTCTTATTTACATTCAACCCACCTCAAATAATCCTGCAAGTCTAAGTCCTTTCTGGATCCCCTTGATTGTCCTCTAAGGTCTGAAAGTCACTAAAAGAAGAGACCTTAAACACTTTTATATCCCATTTCAATCCAAAGCAGACAGATTAGCCCAATGTTACACTCCTAAATGACTTTAGGAACTCAACTCCTGGTGTGTGTGTGTGTGTGTGTGTGTGTGTGTGTGTGTGTGTGTGTGTGTGTTGGCGGGGTGGCTGTGTGGGGGGTTAATAGACAGCTAACTAGGTATTAACAGACTTAAAGGACACTGAGGTTAGAACCCTATTAAACAAATGTCTCAAATAGCAAAAATTTAATTGCTAATAAGAAGAATGAGATTTGATTCTTATCTCTGGACCCAAAGGCATCATGGAATGCCTAAAAGAACATTAATACATAAGTAAAGCTGGCTTCAAAAGCTCTAAATTTTTAAAGATTTTTATGTAGGAGAAACTCTAATATATGGGCATACCATTGCTCCCTCCTAAACAGGACAATCTAAACAAGTCCATCAACTACTTCATAGTCCCTCAGGAAAATCTACTTGTTTCAGAATTTAGAGAATAGTATACAGCCTTCCTAGAAGGTAGATCAGCTCAGCAGGCCTCTTTGGCCATTATCCACTCACTCGTTGAGAATGAGTCCCACTCTACAATAAACTTCTCATATCTTCTATACTATACTGAGCCTCTCATCTCCATTCTTGACAGAGATCACAAGAACTGATGATATAAGGAGTCCAGGATATAAGAAATCCAGGCCAAGATTCCACTGACTATATAATATTGACTTAATTAGCCATTTCAGCTCAGGTCAAAATAAGGATGGAATTATAACAGTAAAGACATTACCATTTTCAACTAAAGAGAACAAAAAAAATAAGAAAGAACAAAGGTATACTGTTAGATTTCTTCAATTTTAGAGGACCTCACCACAGTTTTAGTGGATCAGGATAACCTACTCAAAGCAGGACTATGCTCACAAAGACAAACACATGGGCAGTAACTCAGAGAAAGTAGAAAGTGCAAATCCCTATATGATTTTTTTAAAGGCCAGCAACACAGCTCAGCCAGTTGAGCCTCTTCTGTGCAAAGCTAATAACCTGAGTCCTAACCTGGAACTATTTAAAAGTCGAAGGAAAAAACTAACTCCACAAAGTTCATCTGACTTCCACATGCATAATGCAGCATGTGTGTCCACATGCATCATGCAGTTACATATAATAATTGTAAATAAATAAATAAATAAACAGGGTGCCTTATAGAACTGGAAGACACAGTACTACCTGCCTAATGTAAGTGCAAATTACTAAAATAAAGATTACTTTTAATCTACAAGTCTAATGGAATGTGTTATCTCTCCAGGTTTTATTAAAGCTTGCAGCATGTTATCCTTTCTTCTACATCCCATGCCTGACTCAGCAGTGTGCTGTGGAAGTGTCTATCACAGGTTCACAGCTGAAGAGAGATGTTTCCTAGTTGTGACTAAACCTTGAGTTTTGCTCATATCTGATTAAGAAACATTTAGAGGAGATTTTTAATTGTAGACTACTGAGAGTCAATATTGGAATGTGTTATGATGTTTTAAACTGCCAGGATAGAATGAACAAACATATTTTGTATGTGATAAACATATTTGTGTGTGTGTATCTGGAGGGAAGGGGGTAGGAATGAAATAGTACAGACTGAACTCTTCCTCCAAAACTCAAATACCAATTATCTTAACTCACATACCTACAATTTACATTGTAGCTATAGTGGAGCTTAACTATACTGGAGTCAGGGCTTATGAAGAGGTGATTACAGTTAGGTAAGATGAGAAAGGTGCCTGATAAAACAAAATTGCTTTTCTTTGTTCTTTAGCAGCATTTATCTTATAAATTCACACACTAAATTAAGGTCAGAATCAGAGTAAGGAAAAAAAAAAAACCACTAATCAGAGTCGATCAAAATCAAAGTAAAATGAATTAGAATATTACTTACGATAAAAGAAAGGAACAAACTCCACTGTGAGAGAAGCCGGTTTGTATTTCTGTCTGCTCTTTTCCACAGAACTAAGGATTCGTCTGTCATTAGAAAAGAAGTCAGTAACAAATTACAACATGAGTAAGTAAAGATGGCACAATTTAAAAAACAATTATAAATAAATTCAACATTCTGATTTTGGTTTATATACTGAACAAAAACATCCTCAGGCCTAGTGCAATGTTCAAAAATGAGTTAAAACAATAA
Source organism: Mus minutoides (assembly GCA_902729485.2). Lineage (NCBI taxonomy): Eukaryota > Metazoa > Chordata > Mammalia > Rodentia > Muridae > Mus > Mus minutoides. Next base: position 1,100,873 of record LR749967.1, read on the forward strand.
CTTAAGTGCTAACTAACCAGAGAATTGTTTTTTAAAAATAAGTCTCTATTTTTGATCTCATAAATTAAGTTTTTTTTTATTCTGTGTACAGTGTTCTGCCTGCACATATGCCTGCATGCCAGAAGAGGGCATTGGATCCCATTACAGATGGTTGTGAACCACCTTGTGGTGGCTGGGAAATAAACTCTGGACCTCTGGAACAGCAGTCAGTGCTTTAACCTCTGAGCTATCTCTCCAGAATTTTTTTTATTCTATATTGTGATAGCCAAGTTAAGTCTCCAAATATTTAGGTATTTAAAAACAAGCCAGAATTTAAATTTAAATCTGCAGAATAATGTGCACAGTAGTCCTAGCAAAGTGACAGCTAAGACTATGACAGTATTACCTGGAGACTGCAGAAGCTAGCAACTGACCTTGTCTTACTGAGGTTTTATTCAGCTATAGTGGGTCTAGATCTTTAAGTTCCTTCACTTTAAGGATGCAGATCCAGTGTGAGATGGGATTACTTTTTTAATGAAAAGTCCAGGAGTTTTCATGAATATTTTCTATAAACTTTAACAAGGCTAATACAAAGTGTATATGCTTTTACTGAGAACATTTCAGTTCAACACAAAATAAAGCTACTTAGACAGCCATGGTGATAAAAAGATTGAAGAATAAATCTTATTAAAAGCAATAGTACTTTCAAGTAATGGAATGGTAAAAAAAAAAAAATAAACAGGAATTTTTATCATGTCCTGAAAATTATATTTAATATTATTAAAAACAACATACAGCCGGGCGTGGTGGCGCATGCCTTTAATCCCAGCACTCGGGAGGCAGAGGCAGGCAGATTTCTGAGTTCGAGGCCAGCCTGGTCTACAAAGTGAGTTCCAGGACAGCCGGGGCTATACAGAGAAACCTGTCTCAAAAAAACAAAACAAAACAAAAAAACAAACAAACAAACAAACAAACAAAAAAACAACATACATGGAAAATATATGAAACTACCTATAAATTTTGCACATCAATAGGCTACAGGTATATACATACACAGTCTCTCTCCTAATAGAAAAGTTCTTTTGGGGGGATTTTGCTTGGTGCTTTCTCACAATTAGCTTTGGACTAAACCATTCATAGCCTAATTACTATGTTCAAAGAAACTGATATCTGAATCCATTATTTTGCCATCTGCCACTAAAACAGCTCTATTACTGAAGGATGTTTTTGGCATATTAAACAGAATATAAAGACAGCTTTGGGCATAATGCCTGGTGAAACACCATATACACTTATTTACTGTTACACTTTAGTGAATGCCCTCTTCTCTCTGTGGCCACCTTACATGTGCACATCTTCCATCAAGTACTATATTACGGACATCAATGCTATTCAAAATTTCTCTTTGTTCAAGATTTCAAAAATTGTGGGTATTTTTAACAAACCTCTTTACTCAATTTGCTTTAGTTTGTTGTCAGAACTACCATTTTATATATCTTCTCTCCTTTTACCACATTTAAATTATTTTTGCTCTATTTCTTAAGGGTTTCTTTAAAAGGTTCTGTCATGTTCAGACTGACAGTTCTTTATCTACTTTGGTAACTATAAAGAAAAGAATCAGGGTCACTGTTTCAAACTGAGTACACTTCCTCTTTACTGCTGAGGACAACAGGTGGAAAGAGAGGGGCGGCAGAAGTGGGAGAGAGACACAGTTTTCCTCACAGAAGCTCTAGTGTACAAATCAAAAAGAGGAAAACTGAGTAATTGGGAACTGAAATGATAAATTACTAGAAAGCCTGCACATGACAAAGGGTTATGTGCCCTGTGCATCCTTAAAGTCTTGAGAGGTACAAAGGCAAGAAGCAGTCATGGTACTGCTTGCAAATTACTGCTACTACAACAGTCCTTATATTCTCGTGGCAGAGCTGAACATAGTACCTTTGTGGTAGATGGGGACACATAATCAGTTTGGCCAACAGTAAATTCAGAATGAAAATGATATCCTGTGTAGCATGACCAAAAAAAAAAAAGCAGATTTAAATTGCCAATGTAAGAGTTATACCATTTTCTTTCTGCTTTCTCATGGTAACTACCATGAGATGTTGGCGGTCCTGTGCACTTGACTGACCAGGAATAATAGGGGTTTCTTTCCATACACAAAAGAAAAATGGGAAAAAAAATTTTTTTTCAGAAATGAGGAATGGTATGAAGAGATGCTGCATTAATTGAGAGCATGTAATACTATACCTGCGGTCTGGAGTTCAATTCCTAATAACCATGTCTGTATGTTCACAACCACTGGGACTCTAGACCCAGGGGATCCAAAGCCTCTTATTCCTGAAGGCATGCATACTCACACATGATAAAAATTTTTAAATTCTTTTCATAAAAATTATCTTTTCTTACACATGACTTGTTTTGTTTTGTTTTTAGACAGGGTTTCTCTGTGTAGCTCTGGCTGTCCTGGAACTCACTGTGTAGACCAGGCTGGCCTCGAACTCAGAAATCCACCTGCCTCTGCCTCCCGAGTGCTGGGATCAAAGGCGTGCGTGTGCCACCACGCCCGGCAAGACAGATGGCATGTACAAGAAATACACCTTTGTTATTCTAAGGCTATTTGATAGTACTATTTGGTAGTACAGATAATTTAGTCCATCCTGAGCAATACAAAAATGTTTATGACAGGAAAACTCAAATAAGTTAACCCTAGAAAAAGCGAGATATTAAAGTTCAATACACAGGCACAGTACCTACTTAGGACCTTCCCACTACTACTTAGACAAAAATGTCTTGACACATGGGATTAATTGCATTAACCTGGAAGATGTTTTTAGATGAGATAAATTGGTAAATTTGTGAACTCTGAATGAGTGAAGCATATTTTCTTCATGAGATGAGTGACAGAAGACAAAAACAAAAACCAACCAACCAAACAACACCCTCAGCATCAGAAATGTCTCTGGCTTGGGCTTTCATCTGCAGTCTGGCTTTGCCAAGTATCTGCCTGTCACTCTTCAGACAGAAGCTGTTCTACAGGTTCACTCTGATCTATCTCAAGCCTGCTCACCCACATATCAGACTTGGACTTGCCAGGTCCCCTGCTATGTTAGCTAGTGTTATATGAAAATTAAATGCCGGCTGGAGAGATGGCTCAGCGGTTAAGAGCGCCAACTGCTCTTCCAGAGGTCCTGAGTTCAATTCCCAGCAACCACATGGTGGCTCAAAACCATCTGTAATGGGATCCAAAGCCCTCTTCTGGTATGTCACTGTACTCATGTACATAAATAATCAAAATCTAGATTCTGAATATAAGAAAAAAAAAGAAAATTAAATGCTTTCTTGCTCTCTGGACATTTTGGTGGCTGGTTGAAGGGCTGTCTGTCCACACTTGAGGCAGGAAGATGGGAGCCCCAAAGATGAAAAAGTCTGAGGAGTCAGTCAACTCTAGATCCAACTTGTCATGACAAGTGGAAAGTACATGCTGGATGTGCAGACTCTAAAGGTGGTCAGGCAGAGCAGAATGAAATTAGTTATCCTCACCAACTACCTAGCTTGGAGAAACTCTAAAATACAATAGCATGAATGTCAGCCAAAACGGGTGTTCATCACTACAGTGGCAGTAATATTGAGCTGGGTACAGTATGAAGAAACATCCACCGAATACTGAGTGTACACACTGGCCCTCATTGACACAGATGATTCTGGTATCGTTAACGTGACGGACAAGAATGGTGAGAAGTAAGCCAGGAAAGGTTTTCTTTGACAAAACTGAACAGAGCTCGTTTAAAAAAAAATTCAAATTCCTATAGACATATATCTTATATGTCCATTGATGCTGTTTCTCTGAAGAACTTTAACTTATTCAAAATACAAAGGGAGGCAGAGGCAGGAGGATTTCTGAGTTCGAGGCCAGCCTGGTCTACAAAGTGAGTTCCAGGACAGCCAGGGCTACACAGAGAAACCCTGTCTCGAAAAAACAAAACAAAAAAGAAGGGCTAAAGTGATGCCTTAGCAATAAATAACACATGCTGCTCTTCCAAAGGACTAGCGCTCGATTCCCAGCACCCAAATCATGGCTCACAACTTTCTACAACTCCAGTTCAGGGGCTACAATGCCCTCCTCTGGACTCTGCAAGCACTGAATGTAGTATGTAGACATCTGTGCAAGTAAAGCCCCCGTACACATAAACTTTTTAAATGTAATTTTAAAAAGGTATAAGGACACGATTCCTCTGTTAAATGACTACTGTACATGTTGCTGAAGGTTTACACTGGTTGTGAACTCAAAAATCTGAGTAAGCTTGTAAGAGGCTTTCTAGATTAGGTTTAAATGAAAGACCTACCTTAAATGTCAGATTAAAAAAAGGGAGAGTGGGCCATTCACTAGAACTTTCTCGCTCCCTCTCCCTCTCCCTCTCTGTTTCCTGACTACAGACCCAGTATGACTACCTACCTCAAGCTCCTCTATCATGGTTTCCCTGCCATAATAAACTATACCCTCAAACCGATCCTAGCCAGGCAGTGGGAGTGAATGCCTTTAATCCCAGTACTCTGGACAAGATGGCCTCAACTGTGTAGCTGAAAATGAGCTTGAACTTCTGATCCTCCTGTCTCTGCCCTCTCAAGTGCCAGGATATATTCTGTTAATAAAATGGATTATATGGAATATATGAGGTGAGCTCTCAGTCTGTATAAATGTTCTGTTATAAACTCTTCAACATCATGTTACAGTAGCTATTCAAAGTGCACGTACAGGGGCTGGGGAGATGGCTCAGCAGATAATGTGCTTGCTGTGAAATAGGAGGATCTGAGTTCAATCACCATACACACAGTGGGAGAAACAAGTTGTCCTATAACCTCCACATGTGCACCCAGATTCATACACAAAAGTAAACTGCCATACTGTGCCTGCAACCCTAGCAGTGGAAAGGAGGGCACATGAAGATCCCTAGAGCTTGCTGGTCAGACAGTAAGAACCTGTCTCAAAAAACAAGGTGGTGCATGCCTCTTCATCTCTGAGGTCAATGTCTATAAAGCAGCTCCAAACTAGAAAAGGATACAAAGTAAGACTCTGCCTCAAAAATAAATTAAAGTAGGGTAGTGTCTGAGAAAGGCACTGAGTAAGCTACAATGGCTACCATCTCCAGGGAGTAACCTGTTTCCACCTCCCCAGTGCTGGATTTATAAGCAGCACACTCTGCTGAACCTAACCTTTTTATGTGTATTCCGGAGACAGAACTAAAGTTCTTATGCTTGCATAGGTCACATTTTACTGAGTCATCTCCCCAACATTCCATATGAGGTCTTCTATGTATCATTCCATATTGCTTTCATATAGAGAAATACTCTTTTAAGAGTCACATACAGAAGAATCTAAAAACTCACAAATTTATGGCATGCAAGGTTCTGTTTTGTTAATTTATAATGTATGTATGATGGATGTATCAAGCATGTGGGAACAAGGGCACATACAGTGTGCATAAAGATCAAAGGACAAACTTGGGTATTGATTTTGGCTTTTGAATTTTGAGATAGGATCTCTGCTGGTTTTCTACTCTATGTGTCAGGTTAGCTCATCTGTGACTCTCCCAGGTCTTCCTGTCTCCATTTTCATTTCTACATAAGAACATTATGATTACAGACATTTCTGCTCTCATATCTAGCTTTTACCTAAGTTCTAGGAATCTAAACACAGGTCCTCATGCACATGTGGCAAGTGCTGTACCCGTGAAGAGCTCACTGAGCCATCTTCTCAGACCAACACTCAGTTTAAACACTATGGCCAAACTGGTGGTGCATACTTATAGTCTCAGCACTCCAGGGGTTGCTGGTTCACTCCAAGCTGCTCGCTCGCTTTCTTTCTTTCTTTCTTTCTTTCTTTCTTTCTTTCTTTCTTTCTTTCTTTCTTTCTCTTTCCTTCCTTCCTTCCTTCCTTCCTTCCTTCCTTCCTTACTTACTTACTTACTTTCTTTGGTTTTTTTTTTTTGAGACAGGGTTTTTCTGTATAGCCCTGGCTGTTCTGGAGCTCACTTTGTAGACCAGGCTGGCCTCGAACTCAGAAATCCGCCTGCCTCTGCCTCCAGAGTGCTGGGATTAAAGGCATGCGCCACCACGCCCAGCACCAACTTGCTCTATATATCAAGTTCCAAACCAGCCAAGGCTACATAGTAAGATTCAATCTCAGTATTATCATTCATAAGACATACCCTGAAATTCTATGTCTCCAATTTCTATATGGATCATACAAGCTTTCACAGAATGCCAGTGCATGGATCACAAATTCTTCAATAGATGTCTGATCAGCCATTTCCTTCTCCTTTTTTTTGCTTTTTAACTGAAAATAAAATTAAACATAAAATTAAAGACATGCTTCTTTAATCAGCTTACATTATATCATTTTTATTTAACATAAGGCTAACTTCCCCTTTGAGTCCTTAAGAGTCATCTAATCATATATACCAGATATATTTTCTAAATTGTTAAGTTCTTCCTACAGTAAGTTTAAATTAGCCAAACATGTTTTGCAGTAAGATATATATAAAATGATTCATATACAAAATGAAACATTATGTCATTTTAAAAACTACAAAAAAAAACTTTAAATAATGCATTAATAGCTACTTGTCTACTTTTAGAAAATATAAGCTTTCGGACTGGAGCAATGGTTCAGTGAGTAAGAGCACTGACTGCTCTTCCAGAGGACTGGGGTTCAATTCTCAGCATCCATATAGCAGCTCACTGCTGTCTATAACTCCAGGTCTAAGGGAGCCAATATTCTCATATAGACAAAACTCCAATATACATGGAATAAAAATAAATAAATTTTTTTTTAAAAAAAGAAAATATAAGATTTATAAAATGATTTATTGCCCTATTAATTTTAATTCTTTTCAATTACTACCTTCTTTGAAAACAGTTAGCAAGTTTAATTATATTAAAAAAAACTTTTAAAAAAGTAAATCCTTGTAGTCCTTGTCAGTCTCAGTAAAACAACAAAGAGAAATGTATTCACACCTACTTGCTGAATATACAGTGTTGTCATGGTAATGACGTGATTAATATAAGAGCAAGTCCCAATTTCTTCTACATTTGATAAATTCCTAGGAGATAAAAAGAATAACATTTGTTACGTATGTGCAATATATTTCTAGTGTATTCAGTGTGGATTTTAGAACAGATGCTAGCAAATGAAATATCAATGATACTAAAGCAGGAAATGATGCATAGGGTATTGCCATTATACAAGACATGTACCATTACTGTTTTCACTATGCTCTCTGAATTTTAGGCCCCTTTTCTGATTTACATCATGTTTTGTAAACTGTATCAGAAGTCCATGACACAAAAGGCATGCATTATCATCTTTAAATATTCTAAGAGGACATACCACTATATTCTGTTTAAAGTAGGGAGTCTATAAGTACTTGAGTTGCAACACATACTATGGTAATTTATGACACTTAAGTATCTCTTAGTTTTACTGTTAAAAGTTAAGCTTATTAGTATTCTGTTCTGAGACACTGACCTATAAAATATTTTATATCTTGAAATCTAGTAAATATTCACAGAATAGGAAAAAATAACACTTTGTTACTTAAGAAATTAAATTAGCATGACATCTTTCCTTTCTGTAATACAAGAACACTTCAAATTCTCTGTACACTACTGCTCTTTCAGAGAATCTGAGTTTAGTTCCCAGCACCTGCATCAGCTAGCTCACTATCACCCCGTAACTCTAGCTTCAGGGGATCTGACATCCTCATCTGGTGTCTGCAAGTACCTGTTACAGTCCATACACAAACATCATGTTTTTAAATTCTAAAGTCTGCATGTAGTTCACAATGTGCTAATCATACCCAATAAGTACCATTAGGCATGAATGCTTTCATTCTCACCTACTCACTTTGTGAGAACAAAGGAGAAAATAGAGTAAGCCCTGGCAAGGATGTTCAAAATGCCAAGCCTTCAAGCAGGCAGGAATTTAAATTACAATACTCTGGAAAACAGCCAGGCAGTTTCTCAAGAGATTAAAAATTCAGCCAGGCGGTGTTGGTGCATGCCTTTAATCCCAGCGCTTGGGAGGCAGAGGCAGGTGGATTTCTGAGTTCGAGGCCAGCCTGGTCTACAAAGTGAGTTCCAGGACAGCCAGGCCTATACAGAGAAACCCTGTCTCGAAAAAGCAAAAAAAAAAAAAATTCAACATCCTTGGGGCTGGCAAGATGGCACAAAGGGTAAAAGCATCTATCTGCCAGCAAGCCTGACCAACCTGAACTAAATCTCTGAGATACGATAGAGAGCCAACTCCTCCACATTGTCCTACAGACACACACACACACACACACACACACACACACACACACACCAAATACACTGTAATACAAAACAAAATGTTCTTATGAACCAATGAATAAGTTCTAAAACTGTAGTAAAGTACAATTTTGTTTTATTTTTAAAAATGAATGAGATTACATGACATGTGAATTATCTCTTAGCAGTTACATATTAAAATTTATAAATAGTTTTAAATTATATTTAAAAGTTATAGCTGAATTAGTACTGGTTAAAGTAATAGGCTCAAACAAAAAGGACCTATAGCTGAATTTTTATTGAGCTGTTATTTGATATCATTACACTCATATACCAAATTCACTTTTATGTATTTAGTTGGGACAGCCTATCTGTAACTCAGGTAGCCTTTAAAACTATGTCTCTGAGACACAGATGAAGGAGTACATGATAGCTCGTGTTAAAACTTTAAAACACCTACACAGTAATAAAATGTCACCCATCCCATGGGAAAACCACCAACTATGAAAACTACCAGCCCCACCTTCCAAATCTCATTCTCATGCATTCTCTATCACTCATTACTGCTTTCTTTTAATTCATTTCCTTCCTTCCCTCTGCCTCTCTCTCCCTCAAACGGGGAAAAAGAAAAAAGAAGAAAAAAAACCTCTTAAATTTGGATACAAATAAAGGAGGACTTTCAGTTTCAGATCCAACAATTTTCAAAGTTGTCACTTTCATAATCACAATTAGAAAAAATCTGAATAAACTGAATATATATATATATATATATATATATATATATATTTATGTGTGTGTGTGTGTATATGTGTATATGTCTTGAAAAACATATGTATATATATATATATTTTTTCAAGACATGAATTCTCTATCCTAGAGTTCCTTCTATATACTAGGCTGGCCTTGAACTCAACAGATCCACAAGAAAGGGTCTAGTCACAACCATTGGGCTTGAACTAAAAATTCCTAAGAGTCATTAGAGGCCACAAAAAGAAAGAAAATTCAAAAGGAATTAACTGTAGGCACAGTGAAATCTTTTATTCTTATTCTTAACAGATCTAACATATAGTTTAATTCAACATACCAAACATATATTGGCTAACTACAGCTTAGAGACAAGTGAAATGAATTACAGTACTATTGTGGTTTTGTTTTTGTTTCATTTTGTTTTCTTTGTATGTATGAGTGTTTTGCCTGCATGTATATCTGGGTACCACTAGCATGTCCAGAGCCCTTGGAGGCCAGAAGATGGAATCACAACCCCTGCAACTAGAGTTAAAGATGGCTGTGAACCACCACTTAGGTCCTAGGAAATTAATCTAGGTACTCCAAAAGAGCAGGCACACCCATTGAGCTCTCTCTCCAGTCTGGAAAGACAACAATATTGTTAGAGAATACAGGAAAAAAATATATAAGGGTTTTTAGGTTGACAGGTGACTTTACATATGGAAAACTAAAAGCATAATTCATTAAAAAAATAAGAGACTCATTAAAATTAAAAACTTCTGTAGCTTAAAACACAATATTAAAAGAATAAAAAGACTTTCCTGCTGTGGGTGCCCATGCCTTTAATACCAACAATCGTGAGGCAGAGGCAGATGGATCTCTGAGGTTGAGGCCAGCCTAGTCTACACAGTAAATTCCAGGATAGTCAAGGCTACACAGAGAAACCCTGTCTTGAAAAACAAAAACAAAACAGCAACATAATGTACCAATCACTTGAAAAAAACACCTGTATATCAAAACATTTGCACACCTGTAAAATTAAGAACACAATCCAATTTTAAAATTGGGCAAAACTCTGGGAGGTAAAAGACTCTCAGGATACAATGGAGGTGTGACCTTAGCCAAAATGCTCAACAATGAGAGAGAGAACCACCAATGGTTAGACAGCGCCTCAAGTGGAGGGACTAGGTAATCAATCCACAGTCAAAATTTCTGACCCAGAATTGTTCCTGTGAAAACAAAAAACTGCAGGGACAAAAAATGGAAAAGAAGCCAGGCGTGGTGGCACACGCCTTTAATCCCAGCATTCGGGAGACAGAGGCAGAGGCAGGCGGATTTCTGAGTTTGAGGCCAGCCTGGTCTACAGAGTGAGTTCCAGGACAGCCAGGGAAACCCTGTCTCGAAGAAGAAGAAAAAAAGAAAAGAAAAGAAAAGAAAAGAAAAGAAAAGAAAAGAAAAGAAAAGAAAAGAAAAGAAAAGAAAAGAAAAGAAAAGAACCTGAAGGAAAAGTGGTCCAATGACAGGCCCATCTCATGGGGAGGGCATCAAGGCCTATTGCTGATGCTATGGTGTGCTTACAGACAGAAACCTAACATGGCTGTCCTCTGAGATGCCAAACCAGCAGCTGACTGAGACAGACACAGATACTACAGCCAACCACTGGACTGGAGTCAGGGATCCCTATGGTTGGATTGGGGGAAGGATTGAAGAAGCTGAAGAAGAGGGCAACCCAACAGGAAGACAAGCAGTCTCAACTAACCTAGACCCCTGGGGAGCGTCCACAGGCTGGTCCGAGTCCCCACATACATATACCAGAGAAACTTAAGGCCTCAGGGAATTGGAATGTCTGGGGGTGTGGGAGGACGCACCCTCTCAGAGGCAAGGAGGAGGAATGGGATGAGGAACTGTGGGAGGGGGGACCAGAAGGGAAGAGGGGCAATGGCTGGAATGTAAATAAGTAATTTTTAAAATAAAAAAAAAAATACTGGGCAAAACTTATATAAATGCTTCACCAAAACATTGTAACAGTCTCCGCAGGGCGTGGTGGCGCATGCCTTTAATCCCAGCACTCGGGAGGCAGAGGCAGGTGGATTTCTGAGTTCGAGGCCAGCCTGGTCTACAAAGTGAGTTCCAGGACAGCCAGGGCAATACAGAGAAACCCTGTCTCAAAAAACCAAACCAAAACAAACCAAAACAAAACAAAAACATTGTAACAGTTTCAAAAATAAAAAGAGGTTATAGTTTTTATCATTAAGGAAAAACAGTGAAATACTGTACAAATACTGCAATAGCCAAAACCTGAAAAAATGGCATATCAAATACTAGAAAATAGGGAACAATGGAAATCCTCATTCATTGATTGTGCCAATGTTACAAACATGATATACCATTACTGTTCCTGGGTATTTTCTACATGGGCTGAAAAATACCCATTTAAAACCTGGTCATGAAGATTTATAGCAGTTTTATAAATAACAGCCCCAAAGTGGAAGCAAGTACACTGTCCTTCGGTGTAAGTGAATAAGCAAGCACACGGTGGAGCCTTCCCATGAAACAGTATTCAGTAATGAAGAGACACTTAGGTACGCCTCAGTTTCTACCACTCTTCCCAAGAAGCTCACATCCATGCTTTCCTGTGTTTCAGCCAGCATCATCTACTCAGCAAGGCTACTAAGAAACTCTCAAAATAATAAGGCAGAAGCAAGGCAGGGTTTCACCACCTCCTTTAATCCTAGCACTAGTAAAGCAAAGATGGTTGATTTCTGTAGAGTTGAAGACAAGTTTAGTCTACCCTGTAAATTCCAGGCCAGATGGACTACACAGTTGAGACTATCTTAATTAAAAAGCAACAAGAACAACAAAAAACCCCACAAAGGTTATGTGTATGCAAGCTTGCATACACACAAGTGTACACATTTACAAATGAAAACCATACAGAAAATATAGTATAATTATATCTTGCTGTACTAAAACCTTCTGCCATGGTCTTTAAAGTTATCTTAAGTTTATTCTTTTTTTTTTTTTTTTTTTTCGAGACAGGGTTTCTCTGTATTGCCCTGGCTGTCCTGGAACTCACTTTGTAGACCAGGCTTGAACTCAGAAATCTGCCTGCCTCTGCCTCCCGAGTGCTGGGATTAAAGGCGTGCGCCACCACGCCCGGCTAGTTTATTCTTTTTTTTAAACAATTTTATTATATTTCTCAAAATTTATTTTTGTGTATACATACACATTGTACTGGCTGGCCCTTGTGTGCCGTAAAGAACAAAACTGTAGGGAGCCAATTCTCTTTCCACCATATGGGTCCAGAAGACTCAATTCAGGTGCCTTTACACACTGAGCCATCCTGACAGCAGTCATTTAAAATTCTGGGCTGAGTGTCTCTATAATTAGGTACAGTAATTAAGAAGCTTCCCAGTATGCTAACCAATCATGACATAAAAGATATATACATAAACCGGGTGTGGTGGCGCACGCCTTTACTCGGGAGGCAGAGGTAGGTGGATTTCTGAGTTCGAGGCCAACCTGGCCTAAAGAGTGAGTTCCAGGACAGCCAGAGCTACACAGAGAAACCCTGTCTCAAAAAAACAAAAAACAAAAATATATATATATATACATTCTTTAAAGATTCATACAAACAAATATCACTAGCAAGTATTATTGTTATTATTATTATTATGGTAATAATTATGCTAAAATTTTACTTTTTTATATCAGATACCTGCAAAGAATAATGAAGAATTTGACAAGCAAAATTGACAATGCTTGTTGTTGTTCCTCTAAACCATCTGCTGTTTTCTGAACACAATGTAGCAGCTGGATCCTCAGAACCTGCAGAATATTATCAGGAAGCAGAGATATTCCTGGAGGCATATCATCTACCCTGTAAGATATGGGCAAGGAAACAAAGTGTTGAAACTTAAGACATATAAACAAACAAACAAATAAATGAATGAATGGATGGATGAATGCAATAAAAAAATGTTAAGTGTGGATGACTGAAGTAAAAGCAATCATGTCGAGGACTCTGTCTTCCACTTGTAAGCTCTGGTACTAAGCTGAGTAGCTAGTATCAGAAACTAAGTGAATTTCAGACTACCAAGAGGATAGTAGCTCATCAAGTAAAGAAGAGCCAAGTATAATACTGCCCAGCGAGACAGCTATGATCACTGAGCAATATTTGTCCTAAGCACACGGTCGTGCAAGAGTACAGAGACTATTAGCATAGCTGCTATACTTGTAATAAAATCCTTCTGCCGAAAATTAACAATCTTGCTCATTGGCAATAAACAACTGTTTCTACATACCTCGTAGGCAGCTTTTCAAAGTCAACATCTAAAAACTGTTCATAACTTAAAACAAAATTGTCCAACCACAGTCTCAGGTAATCTGGATCTTTCTGAAATGAAAAGATCATCACATATCAAGTTTACTAGTCAGAAAAGGCAATGCTTTTACACCTACATAACTGCCTCATATGGTAAGACCAGCCATTCACAGGACCACATCTGTAATCTTAGCACTTTTCCCCCTTTTGTCTCCTCAACACTTTTTTACTCTTTATTGTTGTTTTGTTGTTTTGTTTTGTTTTGTTTTTTGAGACAGGGTTTCTCTGTGCTGGCTACCCTGGAACTCACTCTGTAGACCAGACTGGTCTTACACTCACAAAAGATCTGCCTGCCTCTGCCACTTGAATGCTGGGATTAAAGGAGTGTGCCACCTCTGCCTGGCTCAACACTTATTTGAGGCAGTCAAATTTCAACATACAATTTAGGAGTTTAGAACTTAATCATTAAACATCACAGCTTAAGCACTGATCTAAGGCAAAGGGATCACTAGCAAGTTGTTTCCCTAAAATAAAAGCATCACACTAGAATCTAGAATCTTAAAGAATGTTCCCAAAACACACAGCAATTGCTGACCTTTGGGAATTCATTTTCTACTACTGCACTGTTTCAAAATCAGCTTAGAAATTACCACTACCTATAACTTCACAAGAGAAATCAGGAAAGAGAAATACTTTAGAGGACGAATGAATAGCATCTATGAGAAATTTTCTAAGACATTACTTGTTTTTTTTTATATTTGAAATTAGGTCATGTATCTATTCATTTACTCATTTATCCATTAGGGATAAAACTCCAAAAATATAAGTAACTGGGGCTCTCATTAGATTCTTTATAAAAAGTAGAGGATTAATTCTTGGTAAAAGTGAGACATAAAACAGTCACACACACTATAAAACTTTAATGCATGTCTCTTCATATTTTATTTAGCAATTCTCTAGTATCTGGTTCAAATTCTATACCAACACTACATTCTAAGCCCTCACTCAGACTCTAAAGGTCAGTACTACAAAGTATTTAGCAAGTGTAAAATTCTCCTAGGAAACTCAACAATTACAAAGAAGAAAAGGTACTATTTCATTTAAAAAGTAAACTATCTGTTATTACCTGGAACAGCAGGCATTTTTAACCTATTATCTTATTTATACCTTACAACTATCCAGAATGGGTTTAGTTTTCCTACTTTTACAAATTACAAAAGGATATGTAACTTGCCCAAAGTCATAATCTAGAAACTGCTGTGGGGATACATGAGTCCAACAGGTCCCCATTCTACTACACCACACTGGCTGTAAGCTGTGCATGCGGACAGGGTGGAGACTTATTAAGTTAAAAAAAGGAAAGAATGAGTTCTGTCAGGATCTGTCAGGTTTAGGCTATTAAAAAGTTGATACACAAAATAATCATATCTCATTCAGCCTAGAAGAATCTGTAGATGAACTACACTTTACCACCAAAGGCCATAAAAAGATCCTTACATTAGAAACAGTAGTAACTGCATCATTATTCTTCTCAGTATAAAACAACAGAGATACAACTACCTGGAGTTCTCTTTACCAGACTTTCTAACAGAGCAGACTATTACCTCTTAGTCACTCTCGTGATTAAGTTCAGCATGAACTTATCTCCCTTATTTATACATTTACTAACACAATACACAAATGTAATTCCAAGAGTGCTAGGGCCTATTCAAAGTCACCCGGACTTACATCCCAGCATTCAGGAGGCAAAGGCTAGAACTTTATTGTTTGAGGCCAGCTTGGTCTAATACGGAGTTCCAGGAAAGCCAGAGTTACAAAGTGAGTCCCTGTCTAAAAATAATAAAATTTTTAAAAATAAAATTAAAATAAAAAAGTTGACATACCAATAAAATAAAAAGAATGCAACAACTGATATGAACAATAATCAAGGTCTATGACCTGATTATCATTTTTCTGAAATTAAAAGTAGCCTAATATCTGAATCTCAACATACTCATACAAAACTACTCAGTAATTGCATCATATATTCTAATAGTGACAAACATGCAATACTGCGAAAAGCACCAGGAGATCTAGAGAAAAAGGAACTACCAATATAAATTATACTGACCTATGAGTCAAAGTGACTATATGCAGAAACATACATAAATGTCTCAGGTCCAGAACCTAAAGCAATGGAGAAAATTCAGTCTCTACTATTAAAATAAGGAACAAGTGGTAGCCTTCACTCCAATATGGAATATACCCTGGAGTTACTGAACAATGCAAGTACACAGAGAGAACAAGTAGCAGAATCAGGAAAGCATCCTTCTTCTTGACTGACTTTCAAATACAGAAAGCTGACTGAGTTGTCTTGTCAATAAAGAACAAACTCTTTTACCCTCTTAAGATTTTAAAAAAGAAAATTTAGGGGCTGGAGAGATGGCTCAGTGGTTAAGAGCACTGACTGCTCTTCCAGAGGTCCTGAGTTCAATTCCCAGGAACTACATGGTGGCTCACAACCATCTGTAATGGGATCTGATGCACTCTTCTGGTGTGTGTCTGAAGATAGCTACAGTGTACTTGTATAAATAAAAAATAAATAGAGCCGGGCTTGGTGGCACACGCCTTTAATCCCAGCACTCGGGAGGCAGAGGCAGGCGGATTTCTGAGTTCGAGGCCAGCCTGGTCTACAAAGTGAGTTCCAGGACAGCCAGGGCTACACAGAGAAACCCTGTCTCGAAAAACCAAAAATAAATAAATAAATAAACAAACAAACAAACAAACCTTTTTTTAAAAAAGAAAGAAAAATTTACACAAAAGTAAAAAATTTTAAGAGCACAGAGCCAAAAAAAATAGTGACCTAGGCTGGTGGGAGAGGAAAGGGAATGCAAGTACAGCAATGTAATTCTCTGGAGGGGAACTGGAGCAGAGATGACTTGGTTTTCAGAATTGCCATGAACTGCTGCTATGTGCCTCTTTCCTTTCCTGAAATCTTTATTGTGGTACTCCCATTCGTTTTAACATTCTATGGCAGCTTTGTGAGGGACATATACTGATGGCGTCTTCTGAATTTAGTGTTTAGTATCACGAGATGTCACACACATCTGGAGGTGATGATGTATACACATCACAAGATCCTGGCTCAAGACTGAGTGCATAAATACACAAGCTTTCAAGTTACTGAGATAAGCTAAAAGTACATGTTAGTTATAGGAAGGATAATTGTGATCAGGAAAGGAAATTGTGAGAGAACGGGATTTTGGTCACAATTCTTCATTACTTTACAGTAAAAGTTTTTTAATGGTAGTTTTGGTTTTGAAGGGTTTGGGATTTGGTTTTGCCTTTTGGAAACAGGGTCTATGTAGCTCTGACTAACCTGTAACTCTCTATGTAGACCAGGCTGGCCTTGAACTTGGGAGATCTGTTTTTGTTTAAAGAGCTACCACTCCCACAGCTCCTTATAGTAAACTTGCCCCATAATTTCACAGTAAAGGAAACTGTTGTAAGGGCAAATCAACATGCAGATACGATGACTGTCAAAGCTTTATTTCTAGGACAGTGGTGTTGCACACCTTCAATGCCAGCACTCAGGAGGCAGATGCAAGAGGATCTTGAGTTCAAGGCTAGCCTGATCTACAGAGTAAGTTTCAGGACAGCCAAGGCTACACAGAGAAACGCTGGCTCAATCAAACAAAGAAGCTTTATCTCTAAAGTTGTAGTTTTAAGGAGCTGTCACAAGTTGGTTTCTAGGAAATCTACCTTCTATGAAAGAATCTTTAAAGTTTGTTTTATTCATATTAACTTGTAAGCTACTTTAATCATAGTAGGAATCCCTTATCTTGTAAACAGCATTATTATGGAAACATTTACAATTATTCAAGTCATGGAATAGTAATGTTATACATATAGTTATGTTATACGTATATACATATTTTCTAGAATCACAGAAGGATTTTGGTAATCTGAAACTGTTACCAATGTTCTAGATGGCAAAGTGTTGTCATATCAAGAAACAATACACTCTTGACCAGTCTGATACCAAAAAAAAAAAAAAAAAAAAATCAAGAGGAAACCTTTTTACATGAAAAGCAACATGGTAACAAATTCTAGTCTAAATTTAATAATTTAAAAAAAGTAAAATAAAATGAAGAGGACAAGGAATTTATAGCTCAACAACACTGCATCTACTTAGCACTCATAAGGGCCTAAACACAATCCCTAATATAATTTAATAAATAACTTTTATTTTTTTCCAACTTTTATTAGATAATTTCTTCATTTACATTTCAAGTGTTATCCAGAAAGTTCCCTATACCCTCCCCCCTCCCGGCCCTGCTCCCCTACCCACCCGCTCCCACATCTTGGCCCTGGCGTTCCCCTGTACTGGGGCATATAAAGTCTGCATGACCAAGTGGCCTCTCTTCCCAATGATGGCCAACTAGGCCATCCCCTTCTATATATGCAGCTAGTGACATGAGCTCAGGGGGTACTAGTTAGTTCATGAATAACTTTTATTTTTAACATCTTTCATTATCATTCTTTTTGACTGCTTTTACTGATGTTACCAATAACTTTGGAAAAATGATTCCAACAGATACTCCACAACGTTTGAGGGATTATTCTTAGAGACAGACAGACAGACAGACAGACAGACAGACAGACAGACAGACAGAATGTATGTGTGTATGCCCGAGCATCCACATAAAGTTCAGATGATAACCATGGGTATTGGTCCTTACCTTCCACCTCATTTAAGGCAGGGTCTCTTGTTCACCACTGCGCATACTCAGGTTAGCTGTTCCTTTCGTTTCCAGAAATTCTCCTGTCTCCAATCCTATCTCACTGCAGGCCAACTAGGATTACAGATGTGCACTACTGCATCTGGTATCTGATCACATCAAAACTCTAGCTCTTATACTTTTAAACAAGCACTTTGCCACTGAGCTCCTCAGCCCTAGTTTTTTGTTTTGTTCTGGAACTCAGAATTCTCCTGCCTCAGCCTCCTGCATACTACAAGTAAATATGCACACCACCACACCCAGGCTTCTAAAGACTTATATTGCAATCTTCTAGACTACTCCCTGCTTCATAACACCAGTCTACTTTCTGAGGAACTTCTACTTCTCCCATCCAAATTCCTTAACATGCATTTTAAATGTTTAAGGAACAAAAACATTGGACTTCTCTAATCCTAAATTAAAGTCTAAATAAGTCCTAAATAAAATCCTAAATAAAAGTCTAAATAAAATT
This sequence comes from Mus minutoides, assembly GCA_902729485.2. Taxonomy (NCBI): domain Eukaryota; kingdom Metazoa; phylum Chordata; class Mammalia; order Rodentia; family Muridae; genus Mus; species Mus minutoides. The sequence goes on from LR749967.1 coordinate 1,119,441, forward strand.
AAGTCTAGGGTGTCCAGAATTTTACCCTCTTCTCCTTATGTACCTGTAATTTCCAATATAACTCTCAAATATTTATTTTTAATACAGACCTCCCTTTTGAATGCCATATCTACATACAAAGTACTTGAATGTCCCTCAAGAACTGAAAACTCAGAATGCTTACCTGAAAACCTAGTGATCTTATACTGGCTAACTCTGTGAATGATGTGCCAAAGTATCAGTTTCCAAAACTTGGTTTTTCTTCAGATTCTTCTGTAACTAAGCATAATGCTACAAAGACTAAGTGCTACATCTACCACCAACCATCAGGCAAATTTAGATAATCAAAATAACCAAAATAGAGTGGTTCTTAAGACAGGGTCTCACTATATAGCCAGGGTAGCCTGAAACTCTCCACGCAGACCAGGCTGGCCTTGAACTTAGAAATCTACCTGCATTCTGAATGCACAGATTAAAAGCACATACAACCATGCCCAGCCCAACAATAAAGTACTTTCTATGCCACCTTAACTTTTGTTTCAGAGTATTGCATGGTGAGCACAAAGCAAGCCATGTCCATTTCCTAAAGACAACCTTCAGGTCTACTCAGAATAAAACACTCATTTCTTACTTTCACATCTAATGTCATAAAAAAAAAACAAAACTATGAAATTAGAAGCCAGCAGTACAATTTTTCAAAATCTGTATAAAAGAGGTACATGATTTTTTTTTTTACTTAAATAAAACACGACTAAATAAAAGCAAAACTTTTATTCTGAAAAGGAACTTTACTGTGAGCTCACTGCAAAACTATCTATTTTAGTCATATTCCAGATTTAGAAGGACAAAGGGCAACAGCAGGAAATGGAGCATCACCAAGGTCCAAAACAAACTTGGTCTTAAGTTGGGGAAAATAAAAATTCACATTATTATTCAAGATAACTAAGCACTAGGCTTGAATGCCGATCTTTTGAAAATTAAGAGTAGAGATTCAGATATTTTATTAGCCCAACTTCATTACCACCAAAGAGAAAAACTGTCCTTGACTGTAAATACATAAAGGCCAATGAAAATTATGATATAAAATATAAGAACTGCATTTTCTTACTTTTAATGTTCTTATCATTAAACTCATTTTTCTACTAAACAACTTTGAGAGGTAAATAAAATTTATTCTCCCATTTAACAGGTGAGGAAATAGGGAAAATGGGAAAAAACCAGATGCCCTGATTTGAAGTCCATAAGATGAAAAGCAAAACTAGAAGAAAAATTTGGATCGACTAATTTCTACGAGCTCCACTCAGTTTTTTCAATGTAATATGAATCTCAACAATAAGAAAAAGACAGCATCTCTACAGCCCCAGTGCGTGGGAGGATGGGGCAGGAATACCAAGAGGTTCAGCCGGGCTGGAGCACTTACTGGTCTGTAGAAGACCAGGGCTCAAGTCCCAGGACCTAAGTGATTAGTCACAACCGTCTATACTTCCAGTTCCAGGGAATCCAATAACCACTTCCAACTTCCACAGCACCAAGCACACACTTGGTATGCATACATGCATGTAGCCAAAACATTCATACATAAAATATATCTAATTTTAAAAATTTAAAAAGAGTTCTACGCCAGCCTGCAATTAATGAGACTGTCTAAAAAACAAAATAACTAATGAACCCTGCCTTTCAACCTACACTGCACACTTCAAAATGTCACCTTCCTATCACTTTGTGATAATTTGTACCCATAAGAACAAAAATGCATTTAAACATTTTATTTATGTTTGAGTGGTTTGCCTCTGTGTATGTCTGTGCACATGTATGCCTGATACCTAAGAAGGCCAGAAGAGGTCACTGAATCTCTTGGGACTGGAGTAACAAGACATTTGTGAGCTGTCATGTGGTGTTGGGAATCATACCTGGACCTCCTGAAGAGCAACCACTCTTTTTTTTTTTTTTTTTTTT
>LR749967.1:1121475-1177091 GCA_902729485.2 Mus minutoides
CAACCACTCTTAACCACTGAGCTCTCTCTCCTACCCCAAAATAAGCTTAAATCTTACTGAAGAATTTGAGCTGCTCAATTTCTCCTCTACATAGCCTAGCAAATAGCTGCCCCATACACACATGTACGGTAGAAATACATTTTAGTCAAGCCTCATACTGCATGTCTGTAATCCCAGCTACTTAGGAGGTTCAGACATGAAGAGGTCAAAGTTCAAGACCTGCCTAGGCTACAGAATGAGTTCAAGAACATGCTGGGCAAATTGGTAAGACACTACTGCAAAAAAGTAACAAGTAAAAGGGCTAAGGATGCAGCTCAGCAGTGGAGATGTGTCTACCATCTGCAAAGCCCTAGATTCTACCAACAACACTAAAAATATAAAGAAAGGAAGAAAGGAAGAAAGAAAGAACGAAAGAATGAAAGAACAAAAGAAAGAAAGAAGGAAGGAAGGAAGAGGGAGGAAGGAGGGAAGAAGGAAGAAAAAGGGAAAGGAAGGGAAAAAACAGATACATCCTAGGACAGGGCAGTAGCTGAAAAGAGAGAGAAGGCATAAATATACAAATTCCCAAAAGATGTTTAATACTTAAACAAACTGTTATATTGCTATATAAAACTTGCCTCTTTTTGTTTCTGTCTTAAGATTAAGCAAAGAAATGTCAGAAGACACTAAACAGTTGTCATTTGACTATCTATTGTTAAATATATCCAGAGAAGCAGTTGCTAACTAATGAACTAAAATCAGATACTAGATTAGAGCTGTCCAAATTTAATGTTTAACTTTTAAGAGCTATACAAAATGTAATGCACTGTCAATCAAATCCTTGACCCTGGGTGGGGACGACTATTTGAAAACAAGAAAAGTTCAGACTACATGTAACTTGAATTAGTGGTCATATCAACTATTTTAACAATCTTCAGAGAACAGGAATAGTGTTCCTTCTTATCATCCTTCCTATATAATAACTACTATATAAAGTTAACAAATAATCTGTGATGGATAGTCATATTTCTAACAATGCAATTAAACCCTATTCCCAGAAGAAAAAGGTAAGAAAAGATAAGACTGAAATATTTGGTAACAAAACAAACTTCACACCACCACAAAGTAGATAGATAGATAGATAGATAGATAGATAGATAGATAGATAGATAGATAGGTACATAGATAGATACATAGATACATAGATACATAGATACATAGATAGATAGAGACAGACATATCAGCTTTCCTTGATAGTTCCATGCACACATTTATTAAAATATAGAGCATACTCCATAATTACTTAAGAAAACAAAACTACTAAGAAGAAAAAAATTACCAAGTGTTTTACCAAATGTTCAATTGAATGTATGAGGATCCATCTGCTATAATAGAATCTTCTATTCAGAAGACTTTCATCTCTAGTATTAGTCTTGCAACTGAACTCAGATCAGTAAGTACTTTTACTTATTCATATTACAGTCCACAGCATTCCTTCTACAAAGCAGTATAAACCAAGGACACATTTACTAAACTTTCCAACTACTCAGTGGCAACGTCAAAACATTACAAGAATGAACTACTAACAGCACACTGAAATACATGTCCAAATATGAAAGATGTCTTAACTTCACTGAAAAAAACAGACCTTCATAATCTTCAATCTACAGAAGATTTCTTCTGTAACCAGGTATGTATACAATGTTTTGTGTACTCAAAAAAAATCAAATAGGACAGCAAAATGGTAAACACTTTAAATTTTAATCATGAAAAATAAACTTGGTACTCCAGAAAAACTAGTCATTTTTCAAGTCATTGTTCTGCAAATTGACAAAAAGAATCAAACATTTATGCAACATGACTTTCTTTTAAGGAACTGTCGTCAATAAATAATGAAAAGTCATTTCTCTACATATCCTAACAAAAAGTGCTAGAATATTACAGTAATGCAAAATCCTCATGAAACAGGTAACTGCTACATTTATGAAGTATTACTGCCTTCCATGACCAAACTAGAACCTGAATCAAGGTTCTATACTTACCAGGTCACAGGCACCCAAACCTAAACAGAAACAATCTTTAAAAACTTGAGAGGCCGGGCATGGTGGCGCACGCCTTTAATCCCAGCACTCGGGAGGCAGAGAAACCCTGTCTCAAAAAACAAAAACAAACAAACAAACAAAAACTTGAGGAGATACATTAGCAAAATTTAGATTGTAGAAAACTCTAAGGTCAAAAACTGCTTTCTACCACAAACAAATAGCAAAGAAAAGTATGGTAAAGGGGAATGTATGAGGTGTCACATATTATTTCAATAAAATATAGTACATATAATTTGTTTAAATATTTAATTATGCAATGAGAAAATAAAATCTTATCAGAATAGCAGAGAAGTGTGAATATAAATACATCTTTTAGAATTTAAAGAATTATTCTATTGTGATTTTTTTAAAAATTTACTTCCATTTTATGTGCATTGGTGTTTGGCCTGGATGCATGTCTGTGTGAAGGTGTCAGATCTTGGAGTTACACGCAGTTGTGAGCGGTCACGTGGATGGGAGGATTTGATCCTCAGTTCTTTGGAAGATCAGTCAGTGCTCTCAACCACTGAGCTATCTCTCCAACACCTATTGTGGTAGTTTTTAAGACATTTTACAGATATCAGATATTTTATAGTGTATTTTACAGATACATTTTAAATATTTATAGGCAACATTTAAAATGTATGGAATTTGATTTAAAAACACTCAGTAGAGATAGGGAATATGGAAGGTTATAGAAGCACTAGTGTATACACTGACCATTGCTGAACTGAGTGACAAATAAAGGTTTACTGTGTATCCAACTTCGTGCATATTGAAAACTTCCATAATAAAACTGTTAAGGAAGAGAACTAAAAGAGTTTATGTAATAACTCACATTATAAAAAGCAAAAACAAGGGGCTGGTGAGATGGCTCAGCAGGTAAGAGCACTGACTGCTCTTCTGAAGGTCCTGAGTTCACAACTGTTCATAATTCCAGTTCCAGGGGATCCAATGCCCTCTTCTACAGGGTCAGCCTAGTCTACATAGCAAAGTTCCAGAATAGCCAGGGCTACACTGAGATACTCTATCTCTAAAAATAAAACAAACAAACAAACAAACAAAAATCTAAACACTTGGTGAGCTTAACAATCAACCTCCCTAAATATACAATATTACTTACAAATAAAAAACAGACACAAAAAGGTTAAGTCTTGCTAAGGGTAACAAAAGAAAATAGGAGAGCCAAAACTGGACCTCACAATTCCAAGCCACAAGTCTATGAATCTCTCAGAACTCAGCTGCAGAAAACATTTTTATAAGATCCAACAAGTCTTCAAATTGTATAAAAACTCCTCAAAAGTATAAAACATAAAGCAAAAAGGTCTTAACATGTGACTGGTGTTGTTGGGGAAGGCTAGAAAGTCCAGAGATCAGTGATGGATTAGCATCCTCGGCAGGGAGCTGAGTTTAATCTGTGAGCTGTACACTTGGTAGCTACCTGATTCAAGTGCAGAAGTTATTACCTAACAAGTATACTTAAAATTATATTTTAAACAATCACTTTTTGAAACAATACAAAATTAAATTTTATTGAGCAAAGATGGTTTAATTTAAATCATAAAAATTAGATTTATCTTTCTATCCAAGAAAGAAGGCTTCAAAATTTGACAGTAGGTTGAATGTAGCTCAGGGACATAGTACTTGCCTAACATACTCAAGGCCCAGAATTCTATCCCCAGTACCACAAAGAGAGAGTGAGAGGGAGGGAGGGAGGGAGGGAGGGAGGGAAGGAGGGAGGGAGGGAAGGAAGGAAGGAGAAAGAATTCATGACAAACTAATTCATGCTTATATTCAGTAAGCATGAATTTAAAAATCAATGTGTATCAATAACATACTATCTTTTCAATACATAGCTATTTAATCAATCTAGAAAAAAGAACATAATTAGTAAAACAATGTAATCTCATTTACCATTTCTTGTTCTGAAAATGGTGAAAATTAGTGAGTTTAATATATTTTTAATAAGTTATTATTGGATATTCATACTAAAATTTCATTTTAACTTTTGGCTAACATATTAGTGACTATTTTGAACAGTGTCTAGATGAAATAGATTCCTTTTTTATTAGAAGGGTTGTTTATTTTTAAAAAGATATTTCTGTCAATTACATAAGCCCAAAAGCTATTCTAAATTTTTATATTAACATTTAAAGGTATGTATGTGCACATCTCTATAGATAAATATGTGCAGATATATACTTTAATATTTATAACTATCATACCAGGAAGTTAAGAAAAATTACAGTGGAAATGAGATGACTTCTTACGGGATAAATTGCTGGTTAATTAGCTGAAATTATACTTCAAAAACAAACTTGAATATATAATGCAAAACTACAGACTGTGTGATCTGAGAACATAACCACACAGATCTAAGTTAACCAGTAGACTAGGAATGAATGGTTCTCTGATCATTGCTGTATCTTCGAAGTACTAACATAGATCCTCACTTGAGAAACACCCTTTAAGGAACACCCACCCTTCTCAACAGCCTAAGATCAAATTTACTCTGCAAAAACTTACATGAAGTCAAAGAAATTTATTTCTAAATGGCAAAATGGTTAAAAATATGGTGCCTGAATCAGATATATCTGAATTCCAAACTCACACATACACCAGTTCTCCTGAATAAAAGGATAATTACAATGCCTACCTCACCAGACCCTAGTTAGTATTAAATGAGATAATGCTAGTATGTGCTAACATAATGTTAATCCTATAATAACTACCTCAATCAATAACCTTCAAAAATAATTTAAAAGGTTGATTAAAAAAAAAGTTTAGGGGAAGGGGAAAAAAAAGTTTAATGTCCAAACAAAACTGTCTTTACGCCCAATTGAGGGAAGAAAAAAATAGCAGAAAAATAAAATATTTGGGGCAGATAAGATGGCGCAATGGGTAAAGCACCTGCCACACAATCCTGATGACCTAAATTCAATCCTAGGAGCCTATATAAATGTGGAGAGGGACAACCAAATCCACACAATTGTCCCCTGACCTCTATAAAAGTACCAAGGCACCCATGTGCCCCCCCCCACATATCCTACAAACAATAAGAGTTTTATTTTTCTTTTATAGGTACAATCTACCTATATAATTTTGAGATCACTGAAGATATAGCAAAGAAAAATTTGCAAGTTTTTAATAGCAGGCCATTATTGTCAATGTACTCAAATCTGAAAAAAAAAAATGGGAAATTCAAGATCTCTTACATGTTTTTTTAATTTTTATTTATTTATTTATTTCTCTTGCATGTTTTTTAAATTCAGAATGGGGGAATTGTTTGGGGTTCTGTTTTGAGATATGCAGCCCTGGCTGTCCTAGAAATGTCTTATGCCGACTAGGATGGACTGGAACTCACATACCACCACCTGCCCCTGCAAAGTTCCAGGACTCTGTTCTGGGACTAAAGGTATGCACCCACACACACACACCTGCCAGTTCAGGATTCAGGATTATCGATATGCACAAACACACTACACATTAAGGTCATAATGCTGGACACAAAATTTTATAATCAAGTAATTTTAAGTACAGAAATAAAAAGGAAGAAAATTACCTTTGTACAATAAAGCATCCAAAGTTCAAAGAGCCTCTCTCGGGCTGCCATTCTGGCTTTTCACTCTGGGACTTTACTATTTCCTCAAAAAGAAGGTTCAAGACCATAGCATGTTACTTTATTTTCCAAGTTTCTCAGCCGTTACAGTAAAGCTCAAAGCAGTGGAATAAACAAAAAAATACGTAGAACAAATAGACTGTCTCAGGTCAACAAGGGTCAATTTCAGCAACTACTCCAGCACTTCTTCATCAGTGGTAGCTGGTCTCGTAAATAGGTCTGTGAAATACAAAAATATCCTAAGTTTTTTTTAAGCCACATTTGAAAAAAAAAAAAAATCCAGATATCTGTTTGCCTTGCTCACCCCATTCAAACGGATAAATTTTTAATGTGATTAGATATTCCAGAAACTCCTGTTTGGCACACCACGACTAACGATCAACATAAAATACTACAATCTTCCAGGCAGATTCACAACCAAAACTGCGATAGATGGGAAGGAAGAGAGCTCCCTACTCACTCCTTCCGTTAACCAGGAGCACAGATCAAACACAACAAATATCCGAGATTTCTCGCCGGCTTCTTAAAAGTTGCTGGGAATGTTTGCTGCGTTGCAGGGCAGGGCGTGTGGGGGGGAGGGCCCGAGGAATTCCTGGTTTGTTTGTTTTAACCCTCCACTCACCGAAAGTCACCCTGCCTACCTGGCCTCCACCTCTCCACCCAAGAAGAAAGGGGTTCACACACCGAGACAAGGACCACCTCCCGTGGGGAGACCCCAGACCCCGCCTCGCAGCCGTCGGGAGACCTTTCCATTTCCTCCACGCGTCCCCGTTACGAACAAGAGAGACAAACGTCAGGCGTGCCAATCAACTTCAGAAGCACGGCCCGGAGCGCTCTGGGACCCAGACCCGGGACCCAAGCCAACCGGCCGCAGCCAGACCCGCCCGGGCCGGCCGCGCCCCCTCGCCCGCCGCCGCCCCTCAGGCTGCAGCCCTGCGCCTCACTCCCCCGGGCCTTCCCGCCCCGCGGCAGCCTCCTCCCGACCTCAGCGTCCCCCTCACCACGCTCACAGGCCCGCCGCCACCACCCCGCCGCGGGCTAACTTGCTGCCCTCCGCCCTGCCCGCGGCGAAGCCCCGTGTCACCCCGAAGCCGGGCGGGAGGCGGAGGCGGAGGCGGGGCAGCGCCGACGCGGGGTGGGAGGAGCCAGGGGCGGAGCAGCCCCTCGGCTAATCATTCCGGCCTCTGGGGATTTACCCGGCCCTCCGGCAGCCGCTCGTCGAGGGCCGCTCAGCCCCGAAGCCCCGCCCCCGGCATGCCTGCGCAGCCGCAGTGCCCTCGCTCAGGCTCTGAACGCGGTCGGAGCCAGCATGGGCACTCGGGTCAGTAGTCTCCCAGCTAGACGTGAGGACCGACGTGCTGACGTCGCTCCCCGCCCCTGCTAGGTGGGGCGGACGGAACTTTCCTCGCCAGGCGTCGCCTCTGCGAATCAGCTGAGGGCCAGCGACCCTAGGGCATCTCAAAGGGATTTCGATTTGATTCCCTTGTAGAAATGGGATTGGTCCTGGGACAGAGCTCAAAAGCGAAAATAGAAGAAATCTTTTCCTGTACTGGCGTCGTTGCCTTTGTACTGTCACTGCCATTCTGTGTCTGTTCCAAGGAGATTGCTGTACCAAGATCTTGGAATGAGTTCTGACTTTCAGAAAACTTGAAGCAAAAGGCAGTCTTATTAGCTGCACACAACTTTCTTAAGGTTGTAGTTGTTGCTGTTGTTGTTTTAAGGGCGGAGAAAAGCATAAGATTAACCTTTTAAATCTAAACATTTAAGAAACTACTGTGAATTTTTTCAAACATAAAAAATTCAGTGTTAGAGCAGCTTAGCATCTGAGCTGCCCTGTGTTTGATTCCTAGCAAGCACACACAAAGAAAGTAATAAAATGATCTTCTATATGTAATCACTAAGCTTCAGAAATAATCGAAGCCGCCTTAAAGAAACAGGTCTGTGATCTAGCACTTAGGAGATGGAGGCAGAGAGATCAGTTCAGCGCTGACATTGGCTACCTAGCAAGTCTGGGACCAACCTGTGCCACATGATACCTTGCCACAAAAGAAAAGAAGAAAGGAAAGGGAGGGAGATGACTTGCTGTGCAAGCCAGACCTCCTGAAATGCGAGATGGAGAGTGGAAGGCCAGCTAGCATGTAACCTGTCCACAAACAAGTGACCCTAGCTCAATAAATGGAAAGCAAGAACCTACTCATGAAAATTATCCTCTGGCATATACACATGCACAATAGATAAATAAATGTAAAGCTACTAATGCCATCATGGGGGTTCACTATGTGACCTTTATTTTTAAAATATACTAATGCCCCCACATGCCCTGCATGCGTCTTTGTGTCACATATGTTTGTGTACCCTCTGAGGCCAGAAGATATCTGATCCCTGGAGGTACAGGGGAGGGGGGGGTGTCCTGACATTGGTGCTGGCTGGGATCATTGTCTCATGTGCTGCAAATGTTCTTAACCACTGAGCCATCTCCCAGCCCTATCTATTTTCCCCTATGATTAATCTACAAGTTTTTCTTGTCAAGAATCACAGAATAAATATTTCCGTTTTGCAGACCATGCAGTAGCTTGGATATCAAAGGTGAAAGTAAATTTTGTGATACTGTCACCAAAATGTAGAGTTCCTGTCACCCTTCACAATAAACATCAGTGAGTAGAGGACGGGAATTGAATCATTAAGCTTCAGTAACGTTATTTAGAAACTTTGTGATCTGAGGTGACAACTGATTAACAGCCTACTCACTCACCTTCTGATCTCCAGCCATTTGGCTGGATCGGGATGGAAACAGTGGCAGTCAATCATTCCAAAGTTTACTCTTCTTCTCTGGTCAGGTGTGCAACCTTGTCTCTGAGATTCTTAGTGTTGGAGCTTCTTCGTCTGCTGATTCTCTCTCTCTCTCTCTCTCTCTGTGTGTGTGTGTGTGTGTGTGTGTGTGTGTGTGTGTGTGTGTGTTTGCCTCATATTCTCGAAAGCACAAAGCCTTGTATCCCTCCCTAGGATCACCTGGGCTAAGGGTTAACACGAAACAAGCGAACCATTAGCAGTGCTGAGCCAGCTGTTTGCAATGTGTGCCTGAAGAAGTCTTCCGGTGATATGAAGTACAAATGTGCCTTTGTAGGGTTTGAAAGGCCCCTACCTGTTCCTCCTCTCCCCTGTCGATATGTGAATGTTAGATAAAATTCCGTTTCCATTGTTTGAAAGTTTTCTTTTTTTTTTTTTTTTTTTTTTTTTTTTTGGTTTTTTTTGAGACAGGGTTTCTCTGTGTAGCCCTGGCTGTCCTGGAACTCACTCTGTAGACCAGGCTGGCCTCGAACTCAGAAATCTGCCTGCCTCTGCCTCCCGAGTGCTGGGATTAAAGGCGTGCGCCACCACGCCTGGCCACTCTCAACTTTTTAAATGACCCTGGGTAGAAAGCTACATGAAACAGATATGCAAGTCAAAGATTTACTGATAATAATACTGAAATTTATTTTTAAGCCACTCCTTGGCCATACATGTAATTTTACCATTTGTTACAGACAAAAGCAACTTTGTATATTTTACATAAAATTAAGTGGTAGCTAGTTATTGAATACTGCAGGGCATACAGCATCTTCTATGTTTATTTTTAAAGTTGGTTTGTGTTTTAATGTTATAATCATTTTGCTGAGAATATGGATTCTCCTAGATCTGTAGTACAAAGGGTGGGGAGAATGGGCTCAGTGGGGAAGATGTTTGCTGCGCGAGTGTGAGGACCTGATTCTGGTTTACTTTGTCTCCATTTGCTTTACTTTTTATACTTTGTGTTTTTTTTACTTTTTATACTTTTATACTTTGGTTTTTGAGATGGGGTTTCTCTGTGTTTCTCTGCTCCAGCTGTCCTGAAAGTTGATTGGTAGACCAGGCTGGCCTCCAACTCACAGAGATCCACCTGCCTTGGCCTCCAGAGTGCTGGAACTACAGGCATGCAGCCACTTGCCTTGCTGAGGACCTGATTCTGAACCCACAGAACCTACAGAAAACCACACAATGTTAATAGTTCATGCCGGTAATATCCTACTGCTCCTATGGACAGGTGGGAAGTGGAAACAGGAGAATTATTAGAAGGAAGAGAGTGAGCTAGCCTGGGGTACACAACAAAGGAAATACATTAAGATACGCTGTCTCAAATAAGGTAGAAGTAGAAGACAGGCCCTCTGTTCTCCACAGGAATGCCATGGTGCACATGCTCATGTGCACACACACACAAATATTTTCTAAATGACAGAAGTATGTTTAGAACCATTTCGAAATTTGCTGGAAATTTTGTCCTGATTCTAAGTCAAAATTCCTTTAATGATTTTTTTTTTTTTTTGAGACTGCGTCAAACTAGCCCATGAAGACTCTGAGCACCTAATCTCCCACCTCCAGAGTGCTAGGATGATGAGAGTGCTCTGCCAAGTCCAGTTTACAGCATGTTGAGGTTGAACCTGGGACTTCATGCATGCTGGGCAAGCACTCTGTGGCAACTGAGCCATGTCTACCGTCCCCATTCAATGGCTTTTAAAAATGAATCTCAGGTCATAACCCAAATAGCTGTTTTTAAAATGACATGATTTTGCTTAGTGTGTGTGTGTGTGTGTGTGTGTGTGGTCACAGGATATCCAGTGGGAGCTGTTTCTGTCCTTCTCCTGTATAGGTCCCAGGGATTGAATTTAGATCATCAGACTTTCATCCACTGAGCCATCTTGCAGGACTCTAAACAGTAATTTTTATCTTGATAGACTAATTTGATACTTACGTGCTATGGAAGAATGACAGAAAAATATTAAGACTTTGGTTTTCCTAATTAAATCACCATTACTCTGTCAAAACCAGAAAACATTGTGCATAGAGTAAAACCACACAAATAACATCTAACACTCTAAGACCTGAGCTGTATTTCAGGATGCATTCACACACATCATGTAGAATGCAGGAAACCATGAGAAATCTTGTGAGTTTGGAATCAAGACAGCAGAGAAATCATGTAACACATCTCAGATTAGTTCAGCATTTGCTTTTAATTGTCTTTCAGTAGTGGTGTGCCCCGAAACCTTTTACTGTTGTAGATGATGATGTCACAACTCAAACTTTATTTATTTATTTATTTATTTATTTATTTATCTATCTATCTATCTATTATTTATTTTTGGCTTTTGGAGACAGGGTTTCTCTGTATAGCCCTGGCTGTCCTGGAACTCAAAAATCCACCTGCCTCTGCCTCCCAAGTGCTGGGATTAAAGGCTTGCGCCACCACTGCCTGGTCCACAACTCAAACTTTGGGGTGTACCAGGCTTATCGTGTCACTTATGTCAAAGTTTAGGGCAAAGAACTTCGAGTATAGTCAAATGATAGTGCCCAGCAGTTATTTTATCACACTGTAAACCCTGAGATTGTGCTATTTACTGAAAAAAACACTTTTTCTAGTTGTGTGGCTCAGCTTTTGCACACTGTTTTAATGTCTAGCAATGAATATAAAGTTAATTTGTAGATGGAAGCACCTATGTCTGAAAGAGTGGATATGTCCGGGTCTCACAAGAAGAGAGAGGAAGCTGGGCAGTGGTGGCGCACGCCTTTAGTCCCAGCCCTTGGGAGGCAGAGACAGGCTGATTTATGAGTTCGAAGACAGCCTGGTCTACAGAGTGAGTTCTAGGACAGCCAGGGCTACACAGAGAAACCCTGTCTCTGAAGAGAGAGAGAGAGAGAGAGAAGGCTTCTTGAGAGAGCAGTGCAGGCAGAGAAGAGGAAGGAGAAGGAGGCAGATTTTCTAAAAGAGTTTTACAGAGAAAGGGTGCAGAGAGAGAACAAGCCAGAGAATGAGAATGAGCCAGAAGATTAGAACATATTGCTAGAGTTAGTTTGAAATCAGGCAAAGCAATTCAGGAGAGGCAGACAGAAGCCAGATTGGATCAGTTAGCATAGAAAATAGTTTTGAGCCAGAACAACAGAGTTGACTAGCCAGGCAAGGTTCAGAAAAAGCTAGAAAGGGTGAATTTATTCAGCAGTAAATCTCAGAAGATGTAAACATTCTAGACCTAGATTAGATTGTATGGAGACTAGAAGCTTCCAGGACTAGGCCTAGGTTGGCAGCAAGCCTCAGAGATCACAGTTACATCAGGCGATTAAAAGTTACTTTTTACAGAGTAGGCCATTGACTGAGGAGATGACCAATTACAAAAAACACTCCCTCTAGGAGACACCACATTTTAGTCTTCAGCAACACTATATACTTCCAGATGCTACGGCCAAGAATCTAGAAAGTGCCTTCCTCATACACTTCAATTCTTAGAACGTATCTACAAAATATATCTGGAATTGAACCATTTGTCTATTCCACCACCACCACCACTACCACCTGGGAGTGAGTTCTACTAAGTCTTTTCTGGATTGCTATAACAGCCTTCCTACACATCTCATTGCCTTTGACCATGCCCTCCTATTCTATGCACTTTACCCACTAGCTTATTCTCAACATGGCCAAGAGATCTCTGAGATCTATCCTCAAAACCCACATGGTGGCTCTCAACTGACTGGTAACACCAGATCCACGAGATCCAATGCCCTCTTCTAGCTTCTGTGTGTTCCAGGCACACATGTGGTTCACAGACATTCATGCAGGCAAAAGACTCACTCATGAAATAATCCTGGGTTTTGTTTTTTTCTGGTCTTTTGTTGGTTATTGTGTTTTGTTTTGTCAAGACAAGGTTTCTCTGTATACCCCTGGATATCCTGTAACCTGGTATCTGTAGACCAGGCTGGTGTCAAACTCAGAGATCTGCCTGCCTTTGCCTCCTGAGTGCTGGGATTAAAGACATGCACCCACCATGCCCAGCTATAAAATATATATCTTTTCATTTTAAATGCTGATTTTTGACTCAGTAGGGCTGGATACCACAGCAATGAACCACACAAGCTCCAGGAACACCAGTGCTTCAGATTTATAGCCTGTGCAGTTCAGAAAAGATGTAGGTTGCTTTGTTTTAGAAGTGATACTGATGGAGCTATATGTATTGTCTACCTAGTCTCATTTTCTTCCCCTTGTGACTACTGACATAGATATTGAAGTGTTGTAGAAATTTTTAATCCCAATCCAGGGTTCCCACCCCACCTTCCAGTTTCAGGATAAAAGACACACAGAACCTTTACATTTACAATAAGCCTTAAGCAGCACAAGAGTTGAGCAGCTATCTATCTTCTGTGCTATTAGAACTACTTTCCTACCAGTAACCCCAAGTTATTACGTACTATGTCTCATCTGGGCTGCTCTTAAACAATTGGCCAGTCCTCAGGGCCACGTATTTATGATCACCTAACCCATGGTGACGTTTTCTTCCTCCTCACCTTCTTCTCCTTGTGGTTCTCCTCTAGTCCCTGCCAAGGCCTGGGAACCCTATCCTCCCTTGCCTATATGTCTTCTGCCCAGCTATTAGCTGGCAGCCTCTTTATCCACCAATTAGAAATAACTTGAAGGTAGGGTTACGCAGCTCACTGGGGTCTATAGGCAGTCTCTGGGCCAACGAGGTCTTGGGCTTACACATAGCTTTGAAATACACAGTGAAAAACCAAACCTCAACCTTGAAGAAATGGTGTGTGCATGTGACATAAACCCAAATCCATTGCTATGTGTCATCATTGACTTCCTTACTGAAACTACACTGAGGAGGAAAAGTCTTTCGTATTGTCTTTGAGGAGTCTGTTAGGAGGGACCCTAGCTTCATCTTAAGTTTCATACTCTTCTGCCTTTAGATAGCATTCAGCTATCATTAGGAGGACAGCAGTTTTTCCAGAAGCAGGCACAAGTTTTGGGTTCCTGAGAAGGCCCATCAGTACCACTTGTGACTTTCTCAGCTATGAAGCTGAAGGTCCCCTTTTGTTGATGTTCCTCAAGGTAAACACGTTTACTACCCCGAGACCACATTTTCCTAATAAGCCTGTGATCCAGCAGCTTCTAAAGTAGCCTGAATGTTTATATTGAAAGCACAACTGAAGCCTAAATTTTATTGGCAGAAAGCGTCAAGATTAATCTAAAGGGTCTTGTGTGAGTCTGGTGATGCTCCTGTACTTAAAATAATTTCTCATTTAGCCAGGTGGGGACAGTGGGGACTCATGCCTTTAATCCAAGACTCAGGAGGCAAAGGCAGTATCTCTGAGTTCCAGGCCAGCCTGGTCTACCAAATGAGTTCCAAGACTGCCAGAGCCACAAAGAAACCCTGTCTTAAAAACCAAAAAAAGAAAGGAAGGGAGGGAGGGATGGAGGAGGGAGGGAGAGAGGAAGTAGGAAGTTAGCTTCTCAGTTGATGGCAAGACTGGAAAGTTCAATTCACCTCACCAAGTCTCAATTTACCACATGTAACCTCAGAATTAATATATAAATTCAATTAATACATAATGAAGAGTACAACTAGTAAGGTAGTTGCACTATTCCTGTCTTTTGCACATGGCATTATCTTCTATAGAAAAGATAAGGACTGAAGGCATGACTCAGAGGAAGAGTACTTGCCTGACATGCTAAAGCCTTGGGTTTGATCCCCAGCATCAGAAAAGGGAAAATGTACAAGGTGTCCAATTATATTCTCCTGGTAGCTGGTTCGTGATTTAAAACAAGTAAAATTAACTGGATTAACTTAATAAGTAGTGCCATCTTGTATAACAGCCTATATACAACCACATCTACTATGGGCAGCTTGCCCACTGAGAGATACTTGATTCAACTATATAAAACAGTTTCTATTGGATAGAACTGGAAAGACCATTGCATTTGCTTCTTTAAGTTCCTCTTTTCTCAATCCTGTCTCTGCTCTCTAAGTTTCCTGGGGGTAGATTGGTGTCTGTCCTCAATTTAGGGGAGATTCCTAGCCATTATTACTTCAAATATTGTGTTTATTCCTTTCTTCTCCTGGTATTTTCATTGCATACATATAGTAGTGGTGTAATAAGGCCATTGCTTTTTGATGTTCTGATCCATTTCTTCAGTCTTCTTTCTCTTTGTTTTCAAGTTTTGAAGTTTCTATGGACATTTCCTCAAGCTCAGAAATTGTTTCCTCAGCCACGCCCAGTGTACTAATAAGGCTGTCGTCACTCAGCCTACCAGTGATCACTCATTTCTGCTAGAATGCCTTTGATCTGTAGCATTTCTCTTTTTTTAAAATTCTTTTTTGATCTTTATTTTTTAATTTTTAAATTAGATTTATTTATTTTATTTTCTGTGTGAATATTAGATTTATACATTTTATTTTGCCTGCACGTATGTCTGTGTCACATGTGAGTGCATGGTTTCCTTGTAGATCACAAGAGGACGTGGGATTCCTTAGAATGGAGTTAGGGATGGTTGTGAACCACCATTGGATACTGGGAATTGAACCTAGGTCTTCCACAAAAGCAACAAGTGCCCTTGACCACTGAGTCATCTCTCTGTTTTATCCTTGAAATTTCCATTTTTCTATTTATATTGCCTTGCATGCCGAGTGTTATCTCCCAACCAAGTCAGTTATTTTAAACTGACTTATTCCCAGTGTAATAATTTTGACATCTCTAATATCTCCTCATATATCTTTTATTTGCCTTTTAAAATAGCTTTTTAAGTTTTTGTCTTTCTAAATTATTTAGGCAGGGTCTCGTGTATCACAGGCTGGTGTTGAATCACTATATAGCCAAGGACGACCTTGAATTTCTGACCTTTCTGCCTGAACCAACAAATGCTGAAATTACAGACTTCAGCCACCATGACTTAAGTAGCTACATTCATCTAGGATTGACCCCAGGACTTTACACATTTGAAGCAAGCATTTTGCCAGTGGAGCTAAGTCTCTAGTCCTTATTTTTTCCTCATAGCTAGCCATGATTTACTTGGCTAGAGATATTTCTGTCTTTTTAAAGATTAGTTCATTTTTTCCTCATGTGTGTGGGGGCCTGAGAGGTGTCCAGGAGAGATGACAGCTTTGGAGATGGCTCTCCATTTCCACCTTACTAAAGGAAGGCCTCTGTTGTCTTTGTTACTTTAGAGCATTCTCAGGGCTGGCTGGCCTACTAGCTTTGGACCTTTCCTCTCTGCCTCTACCATCTTGCCTGAGGAGGACTGTTATTACAGATACACAATATTCTTTTGCCATAGGTTCTGGGACTTGAACTCTGGGAGTTTGCACATCTTCTTACCTCGGTATGTACATCTTCAGCAGTGTGGTAAGTTAGGTATGGTGGCAAGGAACCCTGAAACATGTGATAGGGTTATAGACTATCCACCATGGAAGACTACTGAGAAATGGGTTTAATCCAATAGAAAACCTTTATTAGCCAGTGTTTGACTCACTGGTGTTGAGTATCCCAATGTAGCACTGAGCTTCTCTCAGGGTGAGCTGTTAAGCATCAAAACCATATTCAGGGGTGATACACTTCAGTTCACGAAGACAGCTAGCCAGAAGTGGAACTACACAAGTCAAAAAGCAAGGTTAGTACATTGAGAGACTTTCCCTGAACTATGGACTTTGATGGATTAGGCCTTTTAGCAGGTGGTGGTGTCTACGTGTGGAGGTTTGCAGTCTGAATGGTACTTCCATTGTGGAGTCTGTTGTGTAGGGTCTGAGGGCCTACTAAGGTATGGAGCAGGTTATAAAACTTCAGTCTCTTAGTGAGTCCATGCCTCTGATCTGTGAATTTATAAGTACTTCTTGGCAGTCTTTACAGGGAACAGGAAGACAAGAGTAGACTAGAGCTAAGCTTTTGTCTTCTCTCAGCCTAAGGCTGGTGGGGGTCAGGTAGTTCTGTTCCCCTAGGTTAGCTGGGCTCTCAGAAAACCCAGATTTTAGCCAACAGTTTCTCTTGTTAGTGGGCTTTATTAAGACCAACAGCCAGAATGTTTATTTCACGGTGTCCCTTTCCTTCCCCCTCTCTGCTAGAAGATCTAAAATGTAACTGAACTCCTGGAAGGAATTGTCTCAGGTATGAGAAGAGCGCCCTCACACCTCCTTCCCCTGAAGGTTTTAACTGAGAAGGCAACTGTGAGCTTCCAGCAATGTGTTAATTACAGTTCACATCTTCCTGCTCTGGCCTGGTTCCTGTGGGGAGGTTCCTGATCTAAGAATAGCTGTTGATCTTTTTTCCAGTCACTTCAGCCTTTGGGAAAATCTCCTCACTGGAAATGAGGTCCCTTCCTTTTTAGTAGGTCCCATATATTCGTCAAACAAGCTCCTGAAAAATGCCGATTATGATTATACTGATTGGAATGTGGGTGTTACCAAAAGAGCTCTTACTCAGCCACCTGTTTACAGACTCTTTTATCAAAACAGATTACCCTCCCCCCTTCTCTTTTCTTTTCTTTTTTTTTTTTTTTTTGGTTTTTCCAAGACAGGGTTTCTCTGTGTAGCCCTGGCTGTCCTGGTACTCACTCTATAGACCATACTGGCTTCAAACTCAGAGATCTGTCTGCCTCTGCCTCTGCCTCTGCCTCTGCCTCTGCCTCTGCCTCTGCCTCTGCCTCTGCCTCTGCCTCTGCCTCGAGTGCTGGGATTAAAGGAATTCACCACCATTACCAGCAAATAAGAGATTCTTAAAGGAGGAAAGTTGGTTTAACAGAAGGAGATGCAGCAAAGTAACCAAGCAAATACCCACTGCGATTCCAGAAGATCCTACTGGAAACTGTGCCTAAGTAGGGCCCTCAAGAAATGTAGGGAATTTCATGGTCAGAGAAAAAGAACACTGTAGAGAAGACCTTGGGAGAAGAGCTTGGGTTCCCAGGCTATTTTCCTCCTCAGTTTGAGGAGGAATTGTTTGACCAGTCTACCTGGTGGAAGCAGCCAGGAGATGGGGGTGCTGAGGGGAGCAGATATAGGCAGAAACCAGCTCAGTGGTCCCTGAATGACTGTGTCCATTCTGTGTCAGTTAGGGGTTTTCAGCATAGATGTAACAGGATGAAAATTTTCATCCATGGGACCTTTTTGTTAGTTACATATACTTCAAATATAACTTTATTATTTTATGTGTATGGGTGTTTGCCTTTATGTATGTCTGTACACTATGTACATACCTGATGCTCATGGAGGGCAGAAGAGAGCATTGGACCCTCTGTGACTGAAGTCACAGATGCTTGTTTGCCCCTGTGTGTCTTAGGCCTTATGATACCTTGTCCATGTTAACATGCATATGCTTGCCTACATGCTCTCTCTCTCTCTCTCTCTCTCTCTCTCTCTCTCTCTCTCTCTCTCTCTCACCCACACACACACACATGTATACATGGAGAGAGAAACAGAGACAGAGATTGAGACAGAGAGACAGAAAACAGAGACAGACAGGGAGAACACACAGTAATTAACACTGGATTGAAACATGAAGGAAAACCACTTCCCTTTCATTGATAACACGCTTCCCATCGTGGCAAGTAGTTAATTAAAAGTTAAAATTTCACTTCTATCTTTCACAGCAAATACCTTTAATAGAGGATAAAAAGAGAGGAAATTATAGGAAATTGTAAGAATTAGCTTTTTTTTTCTTTTCAAATTGTCTTTTAAAAAGTACGAAGACTGGACCATTTTGAGATTGAGCCTTTTTAACTCATTATTGTTCTAAGAAAGCTACTCCCTTGAAGGTCAGCTGCTCTGATTCAAATTCTAAAAGCCTTTATTGTACATCTAGCAACATTTTTTTCTTACACTATAATAAGAAAAAATGAAATTGGGCTGGACAGATGGTTAGGTATGGAGTGAGCCGTGCATGCTGCACGAGCATGAGGATCTGAGTTCAAATCCTCCAAATTCAAATTTAAAAGCCAGGTGTGGCCATGTGCATGCCTGTGACCCAAAGACTGTGTGGGAGGTGAGACAAGAGGACCAGTGTGGCCTGCTGGCTCCAGTGTGGCCAGTTTAGCTCCAGGTTCAGCAAAAGACCTTGCTTCAAGGGACTAGACTAGAGAAGTGGTAAAGAACTCTGACGCCACATGTGCACACATGGGTGCATGCATCTTCACATACACTTGCCCGGGGACCGCATAGACATACATGCATATCGCATACATATACACACATGGGAATCATGGCTTTGTGCCATCTCTATTACTGTGTCTGCTATACTAACACACATCTCAATTAAATTTTCCCTAAATTTTCTATAGTAAGAAACAAAGGATGTATAATATTTCTTTAAATTTATGATCAAGATTTTATTTGTATTATTTGTAAGTATGTAGGTGTTTATAGCACATGGGGATATGTGTGTCGGGGTATGAGTGCCTAGGAAAGCCAGAGGCAGCATATTCACTAGAACTGGATTTACCGACAGTTGAGCCTCCTGATGTGAATGCTGGAACTGAACCCTGGTCCCCTAGAATGACAGCAATTTCTCTTAACCAGAAATCACTGAACCATCTCTCCCGACCCCCATTTTCAAGTTCTTTTTTAAAAGTATTTTTTTTATTTTTTAATTTTAATTGTTTTAATTTTTTATTTTTTTAATTGTTTTTAATTGAATCACTTTACATCCCGCTCACTGCTCCCATTCTGGTCGACCCCTCCCATAATACAGTCCCTATTCCCCACAGACATACAAACACACCAATCCTATGAAGGTATTTTTCTCAATTAAGATTCCTTCTTCTGGGACTGGAGAGATGTCAGTGGTTAAAACCACTGACTGCTCTTCCAGATGTCCTGAATTCAATTTCCAGCAACCACATCATGGCTCACAACCATCTGTAATGGAATTTGATGCCCTCTTCTGGTGTGTCTGAACAGAGATACAGTGTACTACCATATATAAAATAAACAAATCTTTAAAAATAAAAAAAAAAGATTTCTTCTGAGATGACCCTAGTATGTGTCACATTGACATAAAGACTAGCCAGTACACATCCCCTGGAATTGGAGTGACCATGTGGATGCTGGCGATCCCCTGACCCTCTAAAAGGGTAGTATACACTTGTAACCACTTATCCACCTCTCTCCAGTGTCTTTTAAATTTTAAATTATACTTATTATTTGGGTATGTGCATATGCCACAGCACACATGTGTAAGAAGGTGACCTTTGGAGTCATATGTCTCCTCCCAGTACCTTAATCTCATGGACTGAACTCAGGTTTTCAGGCTTGGTGACAAGCACCTCTACCCACTGAGATAATTTCCTGGCTCCCAGCCTTCCTTACTATTAACCTATTAGGAACTATATCTGGTACCGTTTACAAATACTTGTTTAGACATCTTTCTTCGATTGATTTTTAGCCTCTTCTGCTATTTCTATTTTACTGATGCTACAGATTGTTATTACCTTGAGTTTAAATGTTGACATCTGGATTCTAGGGAGTAAATGATTAAAATTATGACTCATAGGATTTCACTTTTTTATAGATCAAATTGTTAAGAAGTAATAAAAATCACTTTAAAGACAAAGAAACCCTGTCTTGAAAAAACAAATAAGAAAAGAATTTTAAGAAAAAACATAGATCTCAGATCCAGTAGTTTCTGATTAATTTGACCTTTTGACACATGTTAAGCAGTCTCAACTGTGATTGTTTCACTTTTTTTTTTTTTTTTTTTTTTTTTTTTGGTTTTTCAAGACAGGGTTTCTCTGTATAGCCCTGGCTGTCCTGGAACTCACTTTGTAGACCAGGCTGGCCTTGAACTCAGAAATCCACCTGCCTCTGCCTCCCGAGTGCTGGGATTAAAGGCGTGCGCCACCACACCCGGCTTGTTTCACTATTTAAAAAGAAATTATTTTATTTCAAATTTATTTATTTTCAAGACAAGGTATATATATATATAAAACAGAGTCCCTAGCTGTCCTGGACTTGCTTTATAGACCATGCTGGCCTTGAACTCACAGAGATCTGTCTGCTTTTGTCTGTCTAGTGCTAGGCATGCACTATCATGTCTGTCCCAAAAGAGAAATTTCTGAAGTACAACTGGAGTTACAGATGGTTGTGAGCTGATACGCAGGTACTGGGACTCAAACCCAGGTCCTCTAAAAGAACTAGTGCTCTTAATAGCTGAACCATCTCTCCAGGCACATGAAAACATATTTTAAGATTTGTGCCAGCCAAAGCAAACCAAAACATCAATAGACTAACAAAGACAAAAACATAAATAATTTATGTAGAATTTAAAATTTTCAACCATATAGAGAAAGGCACAAGAAAATATGTAAGACCATGACAGGGAAATTTTATAAAATGTTTTATTTTCATTTTAGGCACATATGTGCGTACACACATATGTATATGCATATATATGAATATGTGTGTGTGTGTGTATACTACTTGTATGCCTGGTATCCTAAAAAATCAGGAAGGTCCTTTGGAACTGGAGTTACAGACAGTTATGAGCTGGGAACTGAATATACAGTATCTTAACCACTGAGCCATCTTCCCAGCCCCAAGTTTTAGAACTTGAAATACAGACTTTTAACTTTTTTGAGATAAGATCATACTGTGTAACTTTTTTTTGTGATAGGATCATTTGCTGGCTAGCGTTCTACTTGCTGTGGAGCACAGGCTAGCTTTGAAAAATCCTCTTGTGTCAGCCACACAAGTACTGGGATCTACACAGCTTTGGTTCCCATTGTTTGTGAATATTTCTTTATTTCCTATGCATACATCTCTCTAATGATCCCAACAACTCCCCAAGTCCACTTCTGCCCTCCTAGCCCATCTTCCTTTTTCCAGCTTATCTTGAGCTTATCTGAAACTGTAGCTTTCGAGGTCTTGCCAGATGCTCTTACTCTCTGAGCTTAAGTGTCTGTGTGCTGAGAAGAAAGGAGTATGTGAACCTGGCTGAGCAGGTTATAGGGTTCCAGGTCATACAAGGTCAACTGACCGCAATGAGGACAGGGGTTGACCATGCTGGGTGATATGCACTTCTGTGTGGCATGCAGGTGAGCAAGTTTCCCCAGGCAGAGGGAACTCTGCAATGCTCATAGCTCTCTTGCAAGGCAGAATGTTCCTGTAGAGCACTGCTATGAAGGTGGGTTTCCCATAGACTGTGAAGGTCCTGAGCTGGGAATGATGGCTCAACTCAGGTGGTAGTACAGTGGATTGGGACTTAATGATCTGCTACTTATCTAAGCCCTAGACAGAGGTGGGAGGTCTCTCTAGCTCATCCTGGTCTGTTAGGCCTTACCAGATCCCTGTCCTCTATCTGACTGATGCTGGGGCATGGAGACTGCTATATTATTTATGACCTCTCAAAGCAGACAGTAGTTGAGAGGTTCTTCAAAGAGTTCTTCAGATACCTGGTATCTGAGGGTTTCATTGCTGTGAAGAGATACCATGACCAAGGCAACTCTTAAAAAGAAAATATTTTATTGGGGCTGGCTTACAGGTTCAGAGATTCAATTCATTCTCATCATGGCAGGATGCATGGTGACATCTGGGCAGGTGCAGTACTAGGGAAGGAGCTGAGAGTTCTATATCTTGATCTGAAGGCAGCCAGGAGATTGTTCCACACAGCCTGGAAAAGGCAGAACCTGAGCATAGGGAACTTCAAACCACTTCCTCCAACAAGGACATACCTCCAAATAGTGCCATTCGCTATGGGCCAAGATTTCATGAGTCTATGGGGGTCCTACCTTTTCGAACTACCACATCTGGCCTGCATAGGAGCCGACTTGCTCAGGACTGATAGCTTCAAGGTACTTCCAAATACTGAACAGAGCTTAGCTACACTATTGTCGGAACGACCCTACAGAAATCCTCAGCTTCTTACAGCACTAGGGAGTAAACTTCTTTTCTACTTGACTTTCTCAGAGGGAGGCAAGCGACTCATCACGCCTGTCTTCCATGAGGTACATGTCTAGGAGACCTGTATGAGAGCCAAGAGCTGTTTGCTCTCATCCTGAAAGTATCCACCTTTTCTTTCTCCCTGGACAGAATTGTCCTTGTCCTGCTAAGCATTCGTGACTAAATCCAGCTATTGGCACTCTACCTCCCGGGACTGTGTGTCAAGCCTGTAGTGTAGTTTGAAAAGTCCTGTGGTGGGTCTTCCATTTACTCATTCATTACAGCTGCAGTAGGAGGAAGGTGAAGAAACAGATGATGCCTCATCCTTCAGCAGGCTTTGCCAGCCAGCTCCGGGAGTCTCCATAGCTCCCACAAGCTCATCCCAGTGAATATGCTCTAAAAGTAATCCTGAAGGTGGCTGTTTCTTCTGCTCACTGCCCTGCTTACCTAAATAGCCTTCTTGCCTGCAAGCCATGAGAGGCCCACTGCTGTCCATCATAGAACACAAGGGGTATAGGTTAACACTTTTGAAATATTGCCTCTCTTCTAGTTTATTTATAGAGTAAATGCTATCCCAGTTAAAATAAGAATATATGCCTGGCATTGGTGGTATATGCCTTTAATTCCAGTACTTGGGAGGCAGAAGCAGGCAGATCTCTGTAAGCTTAAGGCCAGCCTGGTCTACAGAGTGAGTTCAAGGACAGCCAGGGTTACACAGAGAAACTCTGTCTAGGAAAAAACATATTTATATATATAAATATATACGTGTGTGTGTGTGTGTGTGTGTGTGTGTGTGTGTATGTATGTATGTATGTATATATGTATGTATATATGTTTGAGGTAGAGCTGTAGCTCAGTTTGTAGAGAACCTGCTTAGCATACACCAAGTCCAGGATTTAATCTCTAGCATCACATCAGATAGACACGATGGCATAAGCCTGTAATTCTAGCACTCAGGAGATAGGAGGAGGAGAACCAGAAGTTTGAGGGCATCCTCATCCTCAGTGAGTCTAAGATCAGCCTGGGCTATATGAGACTTTGTCTCAAACAAGAACACAAATTTTGGGTGAATGCCAGAGGTAGAAAAAGTGATTTAAAATGTGCACAAAAACACAAAACAAGATAATCTTTATAAATACAACGTGGAAACAAGCAAATAGTCTAAATCAAGCAAAGTGATCTTCAAAGAGATCAGTGCTTGTGGGTAACTGCTGAACTAATAGAGCTATGGAACAGAAGAATACAGATTAGAAGAAGACCAATATATTAATGATCAAATAATTCAGGGCAGAGATGAGATACTATAAAAAGGGGACTAATACATAATCATCATAAAGAAAAACGTCTGGGCCAGACTGAGCTGCTCACTGGGTAAAAGTGCTTGCCAAACAAGCCTGACAACCCAAGTCAGGTCAGAACCTCAGAAGCCAGAGTGGAAGGAGGGAACTAACCCCCATGAGTTGCCCTCTGACCTCCAGTCACACTGTGGCATGGGGACACATACACGGGCACACCCTACCCCCAAAGTATTAACTGACACTATTTAAAAAAAAAAAAAAAGAAAATTTACCCTATTTAGAAAAATTTAATGCTGAAGTTCAACTGTATTTTGCATTGGTGATGTAGAAGTAATTTTATTGGGGCGAGTCTGCCCCACTCTAGCTAGTACAGCACCCGAATAAAAGACACAGAAACCTGGTATTTTTATTAGCAAGCTAATTGAGCCTTGCCGTGTTTGCTCTGCTCCATGTGTGTCCCCAGGGCAGTCTTCTCTTGGCCAAGAGTTCATGGTCCATCCTCATGGTCCATCCTCATCGTCCATCCTGCTTCATGGTGACGTCCTCCGACTCCCATCTTTTTCCTTCTCCTCGTGGTCCCTGAGACTCCCCTACTTGACCTCAAGTTCTTCCTTCCTCTCTCTCCTGCCCAGTCACAGGTTTTAGCCTTTTATTCAATCAGAGATTACTCTTCACAGCACACACAGTGCACAAGACCAACCCCAACAGGACGATACCTTTAGAACCTCGCCAAAAGAAAGATTTTGATCTTTTTATTATTATGATAAAATATAGAACAAACTTTGCTGTTCAGGACCAGTTTTTACCACGTTCATTAAAAAAAAAATCATTTTCTCATTTGGTATGTCTGGAAGTTTTGTCTGTCTGGGAACTTTTGGAGACCAGAAGAATGTATCAGATCTTCGGGAACTAAGTCCCAGACAGTTGTGAGTCATCTCATGGGTGCTGGAAATTGAAGCTGGCTCTCTGAAGAAGCAGCCATAATCCCACCCTAGACATCCATTCAAAACCAATATGCCATTCAGTGGCATTTACTATGTTCACAACTCTCACTACTGCCTTTCATCAGGCAGAAAGTTTATGTCTTAGTGATAACTCTATTGCCCTGATGAGACACCATGACTGAAGCAGCTTACAAAAGAAAACACTTAACTGGGGGCTTGTGTACAGTTTCAGAGTTAGTCCATGATCATTGTGGCAGAAAGCATGATTAAAGGCAGGCATGACCCTGGAGCAGAAGCTCAGAGTTTACATCCTAGCAGCAGAGGCAGGGGTGGGGGTGGGGGGCAGCTATGATGGAGGCTTGTGTGGTTTACATCCTAGCAGCAGAGGCAGGGGCAGAAGCTCAGAGTTTACATCCTAGCAGCAGAGGCAGGGGTGGGGGTGTGGGGAGCTATGATGGAGGCTTTTGAAACCTCAAAGTCCACTCCAACCGACACACCTCTTTCAACAAGGCCACACCTCTTAATCCTTCCTAAATAGTCCACCAACTGGGAACCAAATATACAAACATGTGAGCCTGTGGAGGCTATTCTCATTCAAACCACTACACTTGATAACCACTTGAGTAATAATTCATTTTTCTCTCCCCAAGTCCTGTACTGCCTACTGCCCATTTCTTTAAAGTTTTGTTTTTCTTTTTCTTGTTTTGATTTGTTTTCTTTATTTGTTTTCAAGGCAGGGTTTCTCTGTGTAGGCTTGGCTGGCCTGGACACACTCTGTAGACCAGGCTGGCCTTGAACTCACACAGATCGGCCAGTCCCTGCCTCCCAAGTGCTGGGATTAAAGGCATGTGCCACTACTGCCTGACTCTATGAAGTCTTTTATGCTACACATTTCGTGGAATAATATTTGCCATTTTGTACCTAGCTCATTCAGCATAATTTTCAAGGTTCATTCATGTTATTGTATGTCTTACTAATTCCTTCTTTTTAAAAAAAGATTGATTTATTTATTTTATGTATGTGAGTATACTGTAGCTGTGAGCCTTCATGTGGTTGTTGGAATTGAATTTAGGATCTCCATTCACTCCGGTCAACCCCACTGCCTCTGGTCAACCCTGATCACTCTGGCCCAAAGATTTATTTATTGTTATAAATAAGTACAATGTAGCTGTCTTCAGATGCACCAGAAGAGGGCGTCAGAAATCATTACGGGTGGTTGTGAGCTAACATGTGGTTGCTGGGATTTGAACTCAGGACCTTGCCCGCTGAGCCATCTTGTCAGCCCTGTAATTCCATCTTCTGATTGTGTAAAATTTTCCATATTAAGTACATGCCATATCGTGTTCATCCATTCATCAGTTGATGAACACTTGGCTATGTCCCCTCCTTAGCTATTGTGAATAATGCTGCGATTAGAGATGCCATGCAGCCATCCATGTGAGTCCATTTGCCTTACAACAAAGAATGGAATTGTTGGGTCATGTGCCAATGTTTTACTTCTCTGGCACAGTCAAATGGGAGTTATTTTCCAAACTAACCCCAGAAGGAAAAGTTACTAGTCATTTGAGTTACATTAAGATTAAGAGGGGTTTTTGCATTCCTTAATCCCAGCACTAAGGAAAGAGAGACAGGCAGATCTCTGTGAGTTCAAAGGTAGTCTGGTCATACTGAGCTCCAGGCCAGCGAAGTCTGTAGAGATAGTATGACCTTGTCTCAAAATAATGAAACAAGGCTTGGTGGTGGTGGTGGTACAGGCCTTGAATTCCAGCACTTAGGGAGGCAAGGGATAACACATCTCTGAATTTGAGAGGACAGGCTGGTCTACAGAATGAGTTTCAGGACAGCCAGGACTACACAAAGAAACCCTGTGTTGAAAAACCAAAACCAAAGGAACAAGAACAAAGATTAAGAGTTGCAAAGGATATACTCCAGTGGTAAGTGTTGTAGAGCACAAACAAGGCCCTGGGTTCAGTCTCTAGCAAACAATAGGAAAAACTGTTCATGGATAGTTGTGTAAAACTATGGGCTTTTCTATGCCTACTCTTGCTCTGAATAATGACAAGGAGACCTTTACATTTATTAAAAGCTTTAGGTACTATAGCAGGTATTCTAACCAGACTATTCTGACCTGGCTGACTTCTTAGCCACATGGCCCATTAATGACCTGTCATCTTAATCTTGCCCTGGGTCATCCTTCTTCATCTATGTCCTTACCCTATGTCGACTTCCCTGGTCCCCATCCTGAGACCCTCTCTCACTCTCCCTGGGCCAGAAGTCTTTTCCTCCCCTGGCCAGCTATTAGCTGTTCAGCTATTTCTTTAACCAATCAGAAGGTTATGGAGAACAATGATTTACAAAACACAGAGTGAGGAGATGCTTCATAATAATGACTGCAGCCAGATCTTTGGGTGCAGAAATCAGCATCTAGATACACAATACACAAAAACATCCCCCAAAAGTTGGCCTCCAAATTCTAGGTAAATAAAGTTAGCCAGCAGCAGCCTGTTATTCTGTACAAGGGAGCTAATTCAAACCACAGCAGTAGGAAACCGTCCATCCTTCCTGTGGTCTGACAGTGTTTCGCTGAAACCCTCAAGATTCCAGAAAGACATATATTGCCCACTTTCTCTTGATACTGTTGATTCTATATAGGCACATAAAATCATACATGACATGAAAGTAGAGGGAATGAGTGGAAAAAGAAAGATACTGGTGAGGAGATGGGAGAAAAAGGGCATTGGGTTGCACTATAATATTTCTTTTCCTGCTAAGTTGAAGATGGCGTGATCCCCAACATGCAGTTCTGTTTTAGGCCTGGTTTGCTTCTGCCCTCTGCTGGGTGCTTTGCATGGCTACTCTTGGTTGTCAACTTGATTATATCTGGAGTCAATTTAAAAAAAAAAAACAAAAAACAAAAACAAAACAACCCCCAAGCAGCTGAGCAGACCTTGGAGGAATTTTTTTTTGACAGTATCATTTAAGGGTGAAAGATCCACCCTAAGTCTGGATCATTTGGGGTGGGAAGACTCGCCCTAAATCCGGACCACACCTTCTAATGGCTGCCCATGTGAAATGACATGAGAGCAAGCTTCTGCATCTTGCCTGCTTGCCTTCTCTTTAAGGAAAGTTCATCTATTTTGTAGCTTATGGATTCCTCTACTGATAGATAGAATGCACTTCTTCAGGATTCCAGTGCACAGTGAAGACTAACAGCTTTCTAGGACTTCTCTGGGTCTCTAGCATGAGATTGGGACTGCTGGCCTATCCCTACTACTGGGTTCTTAGCTTGAGATAGCCATCGTGGGGTTATTCGAACCACCACCTACAGACCATTCTAATACATGTGTGTGTGTACATTCAATTGTTTGTTCCTTTAGAGAAGCTTTACTAATACACTGCTGAATAACCTTAGAGCCTGTAAGATCAGAGTGAAAAGGGAGGGCAACCTCAGAAGCTTTAGCAAGTAAAGCTGCCAGTCTGAAAGGAATAAACCAACTTGATAAGTTAGACTTGTTTGGGTCCTTTTGTATGTTAGTAACATCCCAATCAAGAGGCAAGAGGTGTTTGTTTGTTTGTTTGTTTGTTTGTTTGATGTCTTCTTGGAAATCTCAAACATGGAAACCAGTATGTGTTTACTACTTTTATAAAACAAAGGCTGCTAGTGCTGTTTAGAAAACAAGATTGGATTTGTCACATGCAAGGTAATGAGCGTGTAAACTGGTGTGATACATTTATAGAGTGGTATGCTATGTTTGCAGAGTGGTTTGGCACGAAATGGGAAACCAAAGTGTCAGGACCAGGAGGGCAGTGCTAGTGACAAGCCAACAGGTTTCTGTTTACCAGAAAAGCAGATCTCTCTCTTTTTTTAAAAAAAGATTTATTTATTATATGTAAGTACACTGTAGCTGTCTTCAGACACAACACAAAAGGGCATCAGATCTCATTATGGATGGTTGTGAGCCATCATGTGGTTGCTGGGATTTGAACTCATGACCTTCAGAAGAGCAGTTGGCACTCTTAACCACTGAGCCATCTCTCCAGCCCCAAAGCAGATCTCTTAAAGTGCTTTCTCTTCAATAGAAAGTTTCTCTAATCCTCCAGGAACCTCCCTTAACCAGCTGATAAGGGTCAACTACCTTAGGCAAGGGCACCTAGTTCCCAAGTCAATCTGGACAGCCCAAATCCAGTCAGATCCCCACCCTGCTTACTGTCTTATAAAATCTACTTGCTTTGCCACCATTCTGCTCTTTCTGCCCAGCCCCCAACTCTCCACCCACCAGAGATGGCCTTGGCAGTTTGGTCCCAACAAATTATTCATCTGCTATGGAGCAGTCTGGTTCAGTAGTTTCATTTGGGGCTAAAGTTATGTTTTAAGTTGTAATTACTGTGTTTAAGAGATCCATAAAATGCTGAGCAGTGGTGCACATGCCTTTAATCCCAGCACTTGGGAGGCAGAGGCAGACAGATTTCTAAGTTTGAAGCCAGCTTGGTCCACAGAGTGAGTTCCAGGACAGCCAGGGCTACACAGAGAAACCCTGTCTTGAAAAAACAAAAACAAAAACAAAAAACCAGCCGGGCGTGGTGGCACACACCTTTAATCCCAGCACTCAGAAGGCAGAGGCAGGTGGATTTCTGAGTTCGAGGCCAGCCTGGTCTACAAAGTAAGTTCCAGGACAGCCAGGGCTTATACAGAGAAACCCTGTCTCGAAAAACCAAACTAAAAAAAAAAACAAAAACAAAACAAAACAAACCAACAATAACAAAAGAAAAACAAAAACAAACAAACAAAAAAACCAAAGATGCCTCTAACCTGTAAGCCCCACTTGCACAAGAACAGATAAACCTGTAAACCTCACCTTCTCAAGGACAGTTAACTTCCTACAATGTTGGGGGCTGTTGTTCATGTAAGATAATAAGCCAAATGTTTTCACTTCTGTAAACAGGGTTGGTTGCCCCAACTGCACAGAATGTACTTGATCTTTCATATGTGGGAGGTTCATAGGCAAGAAGTAAGTCAGGGTGGATGCTTGTCCCTGAGTGGATGAAGGTGGGAAGTAGGTAGCTTATTGCTTTTACTTTTATAAGCATGGAACTACGAAATTCGTGGCCACTCTTTGGGGATCCCAGGTATGGGCCTGGCCAGTGTCCAGCGCCCTGGCCAGTATTTACTTATTTTTTTTAATTAGATATTTTCTTTATTTACATTTCAAATGCTATCCCAAAAGTTCCCTATACCCTCCCCCCGCCCTGCTCCCCTACCCACCCACACCCACTTCTTAGCCCTGGCGTTCCCCTGTACTGGGGCATATAAAGTTTGTTAAGACCAAGGGGCCTCTCTTCCCAATGATGGCCGACTAGGCCATCTTCTGCTACATATGCAGCTAGAGACACGAGCTCTGGGAGTACTGGTTAGTTCATATAGTTCTTCCATCTTTAGGGTTGGATATCCCTTCAGCTCCTTGGGTACTTTCTCTAGCTCCTCCATTGGGGGCCCTGTGCTCCATCCTATAGATGACTGTGAGCATCCATTTCTATATTTGCCAGGCACTGGCATAGCCTCACTCAAGATAGCTATATCAGGGTCCTTTCAGCAAAATCTTGCTGGCATATGCAAATGTCTGGGTTTGGTGGCTGATTATGGGATGGATCCCCGGGTGAGGTAGTCTCTGGATGGTCCATCCTTTCGTCTTATCTCCAAACTTTAGAGACATTGAAATTTATAGAGGCCAGTATTTATTAAAGCTCCCTTCAAATTTGGCTCAAAAATTGTGGTAGAGGTCTTATTCTCTTCTGGTAAGTTAATATTTTCTCTGTACCTCTGCTTATACATAGGATTTATAGAATCCCAACAACTACTTTGTATATACCTTGGAGAAACTTCAAATGGAACAGATAAACACTACCCTAACCATTCAAAAATCAGCCCATGTGTTTCACCAATAAACCAACTACAGAATTACCACACTTATAAGTATTGTATATAATTATTATATATTTGTTATAATTAAGTAATAAATCTTAATATATACAATAAAAGTATGTGGCAAATTCAACATCTTTTTATATTATAAATCATTTTCTAAGTAATGAAGATCTGAACTCCACATGCCACCATACGTGTGAACTACTGGAATGCTGGCTTTGTGTTCTAAATACCTGGATTACCTGCATATGGAATTTTATTAATGCAGGGCCATTTATTCTCTCTTGATTGTTGTCCTATGTTTAATGCATCTTTTTTTTTAGCATTTTTTTTTTTTTAAAGATTTATTTTATTTATTATACGTAAGTACACTGTAGCTGTCTTCAGACGCTCCAGAAGAGGGAGCCAGATCAGATGGTTGTGAGCCACCATGTGGTTGCTGGGATTTGAACTTATCACCTTCGGAAGAGCAGTCGGGTGCTCTTACCCGCTGAGCCATCTCACCAGCCCCCCTTTTTTTAGCATTTCTAAAACTAAATGATTTGTCACAAAGGCTCTCAGAAGTCTAGGTAATTTGAAAATAAAATTTAAATGCTGATAATAGCTTGGAAGAAATACATTAGTCCAGATTTTTATATTAGTGAAGGTGCCAGAGAACCTTACCTGAATTTTCTAAAGTGACAGGAAAGTATTTTCTTGCTACAGTGAATTTTGATCACATGAATTGTTAATACATAATAAAATCTGGTTGTGATAAATACTTTGATCTGCACCTGGATTTGTGTGTTCTTCTTTTTCCCACCCTTTATCTCCAACCCCTCCTTCACTCCCCTATCACTAGGTAGGAAAGAAAGAAGGATAGAGGGAGAAAGAGATCCCTGAGTACTTATGTGA
Organism: Mus minutoides; assembly: GCA_902729485.2. Lineage (NCBI taxonomy): Eukaryota > Metazoa > Chordata > Mammalia > Rodentia > Muridae > Mus > Mus minutoides. The sequence goes on from LR749967.1 coordinate 1,152,914, forward strand.
ACTTCATAAAACACTCTCTTAGGTTCTCAAACAGGGACACCTAAGGGAGTGCTTTATGTATGTAGTCTGCATAAGTACTCAGAAGCCACTAAAGCTGTTATCCATGGTGGTGTCGTGCCCACTCAGGAAGAGTTCGAGACCCAGAAGACCACCAAGGAGTCGATTCCCATGCAATCCCACGACTTTACTCAAGCTCGAGCTTGGGCTCACCGCCAACCCTGATGCAGCAGACTGGAAGGGTGAAGCCCCGAGCCCTCATCAGGACAAGGCTTTATAGGAAATGGCAAGCAAGCAAGCAAGGTGGTTTCCAGCCTGGCAAGCATTGTAAGCAGGTGACAGGTGGGTGCTCTGAAACAAAACCATGAACAATCACAAAAGGTCTGAAAGTACATCTGGAACTATCAGACTAATCTTGACTGGCTATTGCTAGAGAGTAGGTATGGAGTAGATATATCTGTTTGTCTCCATGAGTAGGATTAAATCTTACTAATTATTCTATATCCAACAAGTAAAACTATCTAATGCTCAGCAAGTACTCTGTCACTGTTAATCCGATTGGAGAAAAATATATACTGCCTAGTACTAAGTTTATTAACATAAATAAATCCCAAGCCCTTAGTCTGCAGGGCCGACTGGGGAATTGTACTGACTACTCAGCTATCTGCATAGATGCCTTCCAAGGCTCCTCTCCCCAAACCATCCTCACTTTCAATAAATGCTCTGTATTACATCTTCTTCCTTTTGTTGTTTTTTCAAATTAATTTATTATTGTGTGCATGTGTGTGTGTTGATGTGGAGTAAGGGAGCTGAACTCCAATCCTCACACGTATGATAAATACTTGATCAACTGAGACACATCCCAAGCCCACGATTTTTCTGTTGTTCTAAAGATAAGGCAGAGTAGAAAAATCAAAAAAGAGGATGAAAGGTTAATGATCTTTCCTTCTCTTTTAATCATACAGTTATCACTCAAAATATATGAAGCAGTATTTGAAAATATCATTGTACCAAATGTATAGTCAAAAATTACTTGGATGTTTTCATAATGCTGTTCTATTAAAATTTGGTAACATTTATGTATTTATTACCCATGTATGTAGGTGTATAAGCCCCAGGATCATTCTTGGCTAGAGGTTATCAGGGGACAACCAGAAGCAGACAGTACTCTCCTTCCTTGTGGGCCCAGGGGATCTAAACCAGTGTGATCAGGCTTACTGGAAAATGGCTTTACATGCTGATCTTATATTGCAGGCACGAATTTTTTTTTTTGTTTTTTTGTTTTTTTTTTGTTTTTTTTTTTGTTTTTCGAGACAGGGTTTCTCTGTATAGCACTGGCTGTCCTGGAACTCACTTTGTAGACCAGGCTGGCCTCGAACTCAGAAATCCGCCTGCCTCTGCCTCTGCCTCCCAAGTGCTGGGATTAAAGGCGTGAGCTACCATGCCCAGCTGAAAATTTTTGTTTTGTAAATTAATACTGTGTGGGTGTGCAGGTGTGGAGGTCAGAGGACAACTTTGTGGGGTTGGTTCTCTTCTTCCACCTTCACATCTGTTTTGGGGGATTAAACTCAGATCATCACACTTGAATTTTACCTATCAAGCTGTGTGTGAGTGTGTGTGTGTAGAGCATATATGTATATGCTAATGGTTAATCCTTAAAAACTATTAGGCTTCAAACTGCTATAAATCTCTAGTCAAAAATCTCAAATACTAAAGCATTTATTACCTTATTTAAAATGAGAAATTTTCATTATCTAAGAAAAGCGGATTTTCAAAAACTAACACATAAGAAAAAAACAGAATTTTTTAATAAAAATTATACTATAATAAGAACACTGTACATCAAGTTATAATATATACATACATATTTCAAAATCTTTTTACAAATCTAGTATAAAGCAAACACTATCTCAAACCCACATGATTAAGTATATAGTTTGACAGGATATAAACAAGATAAAGCACAAGCTGGGGCTTAAAATGAAAAACTGCAATGCAGGACCGGATCTCCAAGCTTATGTCTCCTATCAGTTATGAAACATTCACTTTGCATAAGATGGTAAAGCTTTCTAAGTACACTGACTGCTTACACAGAAAATTACTACTGAGGGAAAAGTCTCCTGTGGTTGTTTATCTGTAATTTCCTGGTGTATATACAAAGTTTACTTGGAGGTCTAGAACATGAAAACTACAAAGAAACAAGCCAGGCTATGATTATGAATTTCTAACTGCTTATTTTAAATGTCCAGCTTTCCACTACAGATACTACATCTTGTAATACATGAACAAAAGGGTATTGCCAAATTTTGCTGTGGAGTTAAGAGAATGCCAAATACAGATACTGAAATTTTTATATACTTTTGTTTAAGATCTTGTACATTTGTAAAGAATTAAATATTTAAATATGTAAACATAGTTTTCAAAAGCTGACACTAAGCACCTTTAGCCGACACTGACATGTTGTGACTCTACATGAGTTAGAAGGCAACACTGACATGTTGTGACTATACATGAGTTTAGAAGGCAAATGAATTTTTAAACTCATTTAGATACCATTTTTTAAAAACTACTTATTTAAATACACAAAAATATTAATAGTTCCAGTTTCTACCTAAGAAAGCAAAAATATACAATTAGAGATATAAGTGTTCAGTTTTCTGTTTTCTTTTTGTTTGTGGGAAGAATATATGAATCTTTCTGCTCTCATGATAAGAAAATATTAACATAAGACCCATTCAAACAGAATGAAGTGACAGAAATACGTTTTCTCTTTTCTTTCTTCCTGGGACTCACTATGTAGCTCTGGCTGCACTGACCTCAGAGTGGGGGCCAGGCTACCCTGGCGCTCAGAGATCCACTGGAACTACAGGCGCCTGCCACTCCGCCTGGCAGCATGAAGTGACAGAAATACATCCTCACTGTTCCAGGAGATTACATAGTAACCGCTGGGTCCTCTGCTCTTTCTCTCCTCACTGGAAATTGACTAGTTTGTCTCTTAACAAGTATTTCTCCTAAGAGAATACTGCTCAGTGAGTAAAATATTTAGTAATAAACCATAATCATTATTGGAAGATGAAAATCTATATCTATTCTTGAAAAACAGTTTCTATAACATGGATAACAAAAGAGCATTACCTATACAGTCCTAAACTATATACTAATTTGATCTCATTCCTCTTAAGTACACACAGAACCTGGGTTTTGAAGTGACTACAAATTATATTAAACTTAGTGTAATATATTTAGGCTTAGTAGCCTGCTGCTATAAATACTGTCAACAGATATCTTCAGTGTTTTTCTTAAAAAAAAAAAAGAAAAGAAAATCAGTTCCTATGAACAATCATACATATAATTATATATGAACTTTGCTTTCAATAAGATATAATAAACTTTATGTTGACTAGGATACAGATGTAAAGATAATGAATTTTAGAGTTCTGTCTACTTTTAAAATAACAGAGCTTTATCTTTAGGTACAGGTCATGTACCCAAAGCAAAGTGAATAATAATGGGAAATTAGATTTTAGGAAAGTTAATCCATGTAAAGTATTAAGGACAAATATCAAATTATATTGCTCATGCTTTGAATATTAAACTTCAATATCCACTTGAAGTTCTTGTTTTTAAAAATAAAAATGTAAGTAACTCACAAATGAGTCTCCAGAAAAAGAATCTTCTAGGTGACCCCCTTTCTTTCTTTCTCAATAAGGTCTTGCTATATAACCTAGCCTAATGGAATTTATAATCTGATTTCTTGGCCTCCTCAGTGCTGGGATTACAGGTGTGTACCACTACATTCAGCTTTGTTAATTTCAGGACAGTTACATTTGAAATTTCTACCTAGTCAATCTTCCATAAAAACAAGTTTATAATGAACATACTGATTACTTGTTATTTGGTACTAGGTATAAATATAAATGTACTTATTTAATGAGTAAATATCAGGTCAGACATTTTTAAGTTTCAAATATGAACTAAATTTTAAGCTATATATACTTACCTTGAAATTTATAAATTGTAATGCTATCAATTCAGTAAGAATTCTAGTACAGAAAAAATGTAAATACTATTTAAATAATTTTCTAGTCAAAATTGAATCTTTAAAAAACAACAACAATTTTGCTACCATCAAAAGTTCCCCCAAATGATCTATAGATAGTAGGGAATTCTAACATTTCCCCAAATCTCTGAATTTTTCATGTTTCTATTCCTAGGTAGGGATTTACCTCCAGTCCCATTTACATTCATTTGTGTTATCTGATTAATTCAAAGTTTTAATATTTCCAAGTCACTGAAATATCTGACAGATGACCTTAACAGTTAAAGGCATAAGGCAAGGATAAGCTGCAAGTGCAGCAATGAGGATGTCTTTGGTGGCTCTGTGCTACCATAGAAACCTATTGCTCTGTCTTTCCAATAAGCAGATGACACATAGTTTCTCACCTGTCGCTTAATCAAAACTGTTCTTACAACTTTAAATTCTCTGACACACCTACACGTGCACTTACATACTGCTTTTATTGTTGGTCTTTTCTGTCTTGTAAGAACCAAAACTAGGTGAGATAACTACTTGCATTCACACTAAATTACTGTGGATAACTTCAGATGATCTTTTAAAATATTTGCCTTACTGGATAATAAAAAAAATTATAGGAATACAAAATAAAGTAAAATATTTAAGGGAAATACAAATATAGAATTGGCAACAAATATTGGAGCTTTAAGTCAAAACTGTCCATCTGGTCCAGTGAGTGATACACCATCTCTGACAATCTCCACCTACTAAGACATCGGAAAGGGCCAGAGTTGTAAATTCTGGAAAACTTAAAATATTTATGTAGCAGATATTTTTTTACAGTCCAGTAAAGTTTTTGCTTCTGTAGACAGTGTTGGCTCATTGGTTTCTTGTTTAACTTGGTTCTTAGACAAACTTTCTTCAACTTTAAAACAAACAAAAAAAAAAACAAAAAAGTCAGAAGGGTTAGAAAATGTTTTAGGACATTGCGGTCTTTAAAATTATGTACACTTAAAGCCAGGCACAGTGTCATATGCCTGTGGTCACAGCATAGTCAGAGCTACATAGTGAGACCTGGTATCAAAACATAAAATAAAAAAGTTATTAAAAATAAATGAATAATTTCCTTAATCATCCTCTCTCCTCTTTTCCTGTCTGTACTGGGGACTGAACCCAGTTCTTAGGGCCTACTACGGAGTAAAGTACTCTACTACCCCAGCTCTCTTTTGACACAGGATCTTGCTAAGTTGGTTAGGCTGGTGTGGGACTGTTTTGTAGCCCAGGGTGTCTTTGAATTTGGAATCCTTCTGCCTAAGCTTTCTAAGTGCTAGAATAAACAATGGAAATGTCATTGGAATTAAATAATTAGACAAAATAAGAAAAAATATTAAGTTAGTGAAATCTCATATTTTTTTCCCCTAATTTTGTTTCAACTACACAATGTTATAAACCCTCTGGGTAGAAATGACTGGTTTTCCTTTTATTTGATGTAGTGATCCCAGGTTATAAAAGGTTAAAAAGAATTGTAAATTGATGGTCACTTACCAAGAGCTGGCTGGCTGTCTATGATCTGTATTGGAATGGTTTGTACATCTCCCAACAGAGTCCTATTTACACTTCCTTCTGGATACCCTGCATCCTCAACATCTTCCCCTTCCACCAGCTGATCCACTGCAACTAGATTCGGAACTGACTCTGGGAGGCTGCCCATGGGAGAGGAAGTGCTGTTGTTCTGAGTTAGGCATGTATCTGGTCCAAGGTTTTGACTCTGACCGAGCAGTAGAGAGTGGTTATTCACGTCAGCATTTCCCACAGTATCCACAAGGCCGGAAGGACTAGAGGATGCATGGCTACCTACTGATATCAAAGCTTGTGAGCCATCAGGAGAGGAGAGTCTTGGCTGTAACTTCAAAGCCTTCCAAAGAGAAAAGAGTTGTATCACAATGATGGATTTACTAATATGATATTCTTGTAGGATAGTCTTTTGACAAAAAAAGTAATAGGTATGTAATTATTAATAAATAGTCTACGAAGACAGAAACACAGACAAACTGAAATGTAGTACAACAAAGCATTCATAGTCTCTCAAATTTTCAAAACATATTACCTGAGTTACCATTTTATATCAAATCACAAAGGGCTGGAAAATTACTAATAAAGAAATATATGGCCATTATTGTAATTTCAGAACAATTATCTAAAATCAATATAGAAGAAGTCATGGAAGAGAAAGATTCCTAGATTTATCTGTTTAAAGGTTACCTACCTGAAAGTGTGTAAATATTTTGGGTGGAAATGAAGAAAGTGGGGATAGCAAGGGAAGTGGCTCTGGAGACAAAGAAGTCTGTGTCTGACTTGTTCCCATTTTGCTGGGAATTGGTTCTCCTAGTAAATTTCCTAAATTAAACAAGAGATAGACAAATTATTTTCTTGAACTTTATAACAACCATTGCTATTAGAGTCAGAATAGAAGATAAGACAAAGTCAAAGGTTTGCAAAAGACTTTTAATAATCGTCAGTAAGCTAGGCAAAGGTGGCAAAAGCACACGGTTCCTGAACTCTGGAGGGGACACAGGAGGATCAGTCGTGCAAGGTAATTCTTGGCTAGAGAAGTGCGTTTGAGGACAGACTGGGCTACTTGACACTCTGTCTGAAAACAAACAAACAAACAAACAAAATATCAATTACCAAACACATAACCAGGCATGGTGGCACACGGGAGGCAGAGGGCAGAGGGCAGAGACAGGTAGATCTCTATTACTCTGAGGCCAGCCTGGTGAGTTCCAGGCCAGTCAGGGCTACACAGTAAGACCCTGCCTCAAAATAAATCAACTAATTAATTAATCAGTTAATTAATGCATAATCCCAAACTAGCCTGGTATGGTACCTCATGCTTGTAATTTCTAGCACTTCTGAGACTAATGTAGGAGGACTATCATGAGTTTGAGGCCAGTCTAAGATAGTCCAGACCAGCCTGGGAACAGAATGAGACTCTTTCAAATCAATAACAAAGAAGCAAAACCCAAAATACACACAGAAACATAGACACAACCACAAACAAATAGATCATGTATCTACTTCACTGTTTCCAGAACCTGTCAGATTATCATAACTCCCTAGGAGACAGTCTGTAACCCCAGCACTAGGGGACTGGAGAAGGCAGGCAGGCCCCAGGAACTTTCTGACCAGCTCAGACAGGAGCTCCAGGTTTAGCCATAAACCCTGTCTCAAAAAAAAAAAAAAAAGTGGGAGTAATGGGGGAAGACACCCACCATTAATCTCTGGCCTTCACACATGCATATATACCTATACACATAAGCACACATATGAAAAACAAAAATAATTTCATTATATGAGACATCTAAAGTTCTTTCCAGATATAACATTAATTGATTTTTGTTATAAAAATATGCAAAATAAACCAAGTGGGTGGTGGCACATACCTTTAATCTCAGTATTTAGAAGACAGAGGCAGGTGGATTTCTTAAGTTTGAGGCCAGCCTGGTCTACAGAGTGAGTTCTAGGACTACATAAATAAACCCGTCTTGAAAAACAAAAACAAAAATTCAAAAACCAAAAAACTCCAAATAACATACCTTCTGCAAATGTAACTGTTACAGTCTCTCTGAGAATGTTCCCACTATCTGTTGTCCACTGAAGATGAAATGAGAACATGTGCTTCAGTAACATAACACAGCAGTTATACTGAAAATAATCTTAAAACATTAATGCAACTATATTTTCATTTTATAAATTTACTTTTATTTACTTATTTTGTGTGCACATCTTTTTAAAGTTTACATTTATTTACTTATTTTGTGTGCACATGTGTGTGTATGCTTATGTACACACATGCCTTAACACATACGTAGAAATCAGAGGACAACTTTTGGAAATCAGTTTTCTTTCCACCTTGTGGGCTCTGATCAAATGCAGGTAGTCAGGATAAGTGGCGAGTACCTTTACCACATAGCCATCTAGCCAAAACTCTGTGTGTATGTGTGTGTGTGTGTGCGTGCGCGCGCGCGAGCGCATGCATGTGCATATGAATGCCAGAGGAAACACTGACTTATTTCCTTTGAGATGGAATCTTTCATTGGCCTGGACCTTACCACTTTGGCTAGAGTGACTGATCAGCCAGCTCCACGCCTGTCTTGACCCCTCCCACTGGCATTATACGTTCACACCCACCATACATTTTTAGGTGGGTTCTAAGGAGTCAAGTTTGGGAGGCAAGCACTTTACAGAGCTCCCTCTCTCCCTCCCCAGTGTCCTATCTTATTTTCATACTATACCTTGTGCTTTGCTTTGTAATTACCCTCTTTACTATTGAATTCAGGTATTAACAATTTTGATAGGAAGTGTAGATGGCAAATCTATTTTATTTCTTGAATTCAGGACATCAATAATTAAAAGTTTGGACAGATGTACATGCACACATACACACCATCCCAGCAGTTCTAGCATTTGAAACATCCAAGCACCAGGGTTGGAGAGATATAGCGCAAGTTAAGAGCATCAACTGATCTTCCAGAAGATCTAGGTTCAATTCTCAGAAACCACAATAGTGGCTCACACCATCCATGAGCCCAGGGTCAGGGGGTCTGACACTTTCTTCCAGCCTCCCTACGCTCCAAGCATGCAAGTAAAACATTCATATATATATAAAAAAAAATAAGTAAAAATTTAAAATGTTCAGATTCTAAAACTTTCTCAGAAAGTAAAAAGTTAGGAAGGAAAGATTAAAACTACTGAGATTTTCATTACAAACTCACTACCTCATATAATTGCTGACGTGTGCATAATTAGGATAAAACTATCTCAGAAATTCCTAATAGTGACAGGAAAACTATATCATAAAAATATGAGGTGAAAAGTAATATTCATATATGGCATAAAGAACTTATATCAAAACTGTGCATTTGAACCTGAACTACTTAACCATGACCACCTATTTTTAAAAATGGAGGGAGAGATATACTCAGTATGTGCTCAATAAATATTTGTAAGCTAAATAAGAAATAATTCTCATAAAAATATTATATTTAGATTCAGAAATCTGTTCCTCTTCCTTGTGAGAGTAGTAAATATTCAGTCATCATCTGAGAGTTTGTAGTATTCATATTTTAGAAAATATGTGTGCTAAGTATAGCGTGCTTTCTTGAATCATAATAATTGAGATGGTGTAGCAGTAGCCCTTTCTACCAGGCCAAATACTGACTCTACAGTGTTAACAGGAGCTGAGAAAGGCTCTGATGAGACAAAGAAGTGGGTGTGATCATACCGTTGCTGGAATAATTTCTGAGTTATATACCACATCTCCAGTCCTCAAGGATTTCTGTACCTCATGGATATGATTTTTTATGTCATTTACAGTTGGAAAATAAGATAAGTTATGTCTTTCAGGTATCTCATCAGGTTTGAACAGTTCTCTTTCCACAAATTTTCTGTGGAAGATATAAAATAAAAATATAACTGTGATGATATACTTACAGATTGAAAGAAAGTTTCTTTCGTAATATAAACTTTTGTATAGTATAACTCATATTTCTGTAAGTAATTCATATAAGCCACTTTAGATTTGTGTCTATTTATCAAAGCAACAGAATTCACACAGGTTAAAGGAAGGTATAATTTCACTGGTTCAAAGCACACATATTACAGAGCTTTGACATTTTTATGAATTAAATTTGAACCACAATCCTCAGCTTGAACATCATTCTGTTTTAGATCCTTACCATATCAGACACAATTTTGAACACACTAAAGGTACTTCCTTTAACTATTACTGTGACCATGTGACCAGGTATAATTATCAATCCCACTTTCCAGATGAGGGAGCTGAAGACTGCAGAAGATGAAGCTGCCCTGAGTAATGTACCTACTTAATAAGTAGGAAAACAAGGGCCAATTTCTAATTTGTATACATAAACATCATGTTACACTGCTTCCAAAAGGCACGAAATTTGATGGTTCAAATATCGGAAGAAGGTAAGATATTGCAAGAAAGGTAGCATTTCTACAGAATTATATGAAAATAAATACATGAACCACGTTTAACACGTGTACTTTATGGATTATCTTTTTTGGATAAAACTGGAGAGTTGTATTACTTTCCTTCTCATTCAACCTCTTCTTAAATAACTTGAAGTAGCTGGGTACTGATGGCACGTGCCTTTAACCCAGTACTCTGCAGGAGGATCTCTGAGTGTGAGGACAGCCAGGGATATGAAGGAAACCCTATCTTGAAAAAAAATAATTAAAAGTAAATAAACAAATAATTTGAAGAGTGTAGATTGGCCAAATGTTAGTAAACAGTGATGGCCTTAATAAATTTTAGCTTTGTTTTGTAGGCCTTGATGAAAATAAATGTTAAATATCTCAAAAGTAATGATTGTCTGCTGCGTTTGGCTGTGTACACTTCTGATCCCAGCACTAGGGAGGCAGAGGCAGGTGGATCTCTATGAGTTCCAGGCCAGCCTGGTCTACATAGTGAGTTCCAGTCTAGCCAGGGCTACACAGTGAGACCCAATCTCAAAAAAATCTTAGAAGTACTCATTTTGTTGTTCAGGTTTTATTACACAATAACCAAAAGGAGCAAGGCATCACAACATTACACAGGCTATAAAACTAGAGCCAGATTTCAATCCCGAGCCTGTCTTTCAAGTCAATTATTTACCAACTTTGAATTTCCATTTTCTCATGTATAAAATGGGAATAAATGCATCTTCTTTACTAAGCTGTCGAGAAATGATATATGTACTAAGCACATAGCAATTGCCTTATAATAATAATTATTTTGCAGTTAATCTTAATAGTTCTTCACCTAATGAAACTTTTATTTGTAGTATTTTGGACTAGCTTTAATGGTACTCAGGATAATTTGTTTAACTAATAGTGTAGTGATATATATATATATATATATATATATATATATATATATATATATATAATTGAATATAACATTGTTATAGTAAATAGTTTATTATATTTTTTTAAAATCTAATATTTTAAGTAATTTTCTGAGAACTTCATACAAGCATATATTCTATTTTGATCATATTCATTCCCTGTATTATAATAAAATACTATTTCATTTCAAATAATCTAAAATAAATACCTTAGCCTAGATTTTAAATTTTTGATTCTACAAGTTTTCTCACTCTCTGAGATATGTATATCATTCAATTCATTACAGAGTTAGTGGCTTACACCCATAATCCCAGCACTTGGTAGGCTGAGATAGAAAGAATGCTGAAAACTGGAAGCCAGCCTGGGCTATATAGTGAATTAAGGGCCAGTTCTGGGTTACAGGGTGAGACCTTAGCTAAAAAAAATAAAATAAAATTCATTATTGAAAAATAATCCAATCTTCCAAAGATGTAGTATCTCGAATGAATGAGTATTTAGAATTATATTAAGACAGACTATATAAAGGGTTGCCAAGCATTAGTGGAAATAACATTATAGGTAAGATGAAGAAACACATTATATCCCTCTAATAGCATTGTCCTGGAAAACTGCTATAAAGCACCTATACTGTTCAGAGTTATTACTTAAGCAACAGGTATAAAAACAACACACACTGCTCCTCCTGTACCTTAGCTGCTTCCTTACTGCATACACTTGTCCTACTCCCTGTGACACTAATTCCTGAATCTTATGCGCTACTTGCGGGTGGAGACGAGAGGGCAACGCACAGTTCTCATCTCTGACTATAGCTTCCTCTTCTTCAAGAGGAGACATAGGAAAAGGTGATGGTGACAAAGGGACACCAGGAGTCTCTGATTCATGATACTGATGAGCTTGCTGTGTAGGTAACTGCACATACCATCTGACAAGAGAATACATTGAAAATTATTAAAATTTAAATACTAAAATTATTTGATAATTTTAGACAAAGGCAGGAATCATAATTACTTAGGTTAATATTCATCAAGAAGGAGTAATATTTTAAGCAAAAAATCATACATGATTATGCCATGTGGAATAAAATATAAAATGTCTTATATTCAACTCTTCTAAGATTGACTTTATGCACAATTAAAAAGGTAACTTTACTCTGGAAGTGTTGGCACACACCTTAAACCCAGCACTTGGGAGGCAGCGGCAGGTGGGTCTGTGAGTTCTGGGCCAGCCTGGTAAACAAAATGAGTTCCATGATAGCCAGGACTACATGGAGAAACTATGTCTTGAAAAACTAAAAAAAAAAAAAAAAAAAAAAGTAACTTCATACACTTTTACTATGGCCCAAAGCTAAGGTATGCAGAGACTTACACATATATGAGGGTAAAGAGATGGCTCAGGAGTTAAGAGCACTTGGTGGTCTTTCAGTTGGGTTTCGATTCCCAGCTTATAACCATCTGTAACTCCAGCTCCAGGGGATCCAAATTTTTTCTTCTAACTACTGTGGGTACCAGGCATGCACATGGTACACATACATATATGCAGGCAAAACCACTGATACTCACAAACAAACAAACAAACTCCTGCTGGCCCAATGAGCAATAGAACCAACTAAAATATGGACACAGCTCATATACAGTAGCACAAGGGACTGGTGCTAGGAAAATCAATCTGGTAGAATACTGTTTTAATTGATCTTTCTTTTCATTGTTGTTGTTTTTATTTTTGAGATGAGATCTCACTGTGTAGCACTGGCTGGCCTGGTACTTGGTATGTAGACCAGACTGGCTTTGAACTTGGAGATCCACTAGCCTCTGCCTCTTGAGTGCTAGAATTAAAGGTGTGTATCACCATGTCCAACTTGAGTGCTATTTTTGTACAAATGTGTATATGAGTGTGCTGAGTGTGTTTGTGTGTGTGTGTGTGTGTGTAGTGTGGGGGTTAATTTTGGGCTAAGCACTTGGCTAGCAAAGTGCTCTTTTGCTGAGCTACACACCAAGTACCTGTCCTCATTTTATATTATGTGTGTGTGTGTGTCTGTATGTGTATGCATGCATGCATGTGCACACACATATGTGGAGGTCGGAGAACAAATTAAAGGAGTCAATTCTTTCCTTTTATTATATGTCCTGACCTCACTGAGCTATCTCACTGGCCCCCTGTACTTCTGTTTGATATAAATGGATATAAACAAAATAAAGTCCAATTAAAACTTGTATAGTTTGGAACTGGAGAGATAGTTAATTGTTAAGAGCACTTGTTACTCTTGTAGAGGACCCAGGTCTGAACCCCAGAACCCACATGGTGGCTCATAACCATCTATAACTCAAGTGACATGGATTCTGATGTTCTCCTCCTACCTCAGTGGCATCACACATGCATGTAGTACACATACATACTTTCAGGCAACTCTTAAATACAAAATAAAATAAAGAACTCTAATAATATTTTTTAAAATAAAAATTTTATAGTTACACATTTTAAAAATTGAACTACCTAATTATTGACTTCATTTTTAAGTTTTAATAAAAGATCATGCAAGAGTTTTCCTTATATTTGATGTAATTATACAATAATAAAAATCTTCAACTGAACTAACACATGAAGGGCAGTAAGCTAGAACTATTACATCCCTCTCTATTTAAAACATGAAGCATAAAATGGAATTTCATCGGGGCTTACCATTCACTGATGGCTGCCTGGTAATTAACAATGTATGGTTAGCATTATGCCAATTTTTTAGGTAATATTATTAGTCAGTAATATATACAGTAGTAACTAAGTTTAATATTAGTGAGGTATATAACTTATAAAACCATTCTTTATTGAATTAATTGAAAAGACAGGGGTAAAAGAGTCCTTGTTAGTGATGCTAATAAGAAAATGAAAGGGTTGCATGAACGCCATACCGAAGTACACCACCAGCATCCACCAGGTTCTTCTTCAGCATAGTGAAGGCTTTCTCCTGCTCCAGTCTGATTATCTTCCTGTCAATTTGGGGGTCTGTAGGTACTCTATATTCAGGAAATTTCTGTACCTTTTTAATGTATATCCTTTACACAAGACAAAGAAGAAACTGTCTATTATAATCTTAAGAAAAAAATCTAACATCAATTAAGAGCTCAAGAGAATATGAAATTTAGTATTCAGAAGCTTATGAAAGATATCATATTAAGTGCATGATACTCAGATGACTAACAATTATCATGAATTGAGTATAAATATCTAAATATAGATATTTTTCTGAAATTTTCTCTTCTTTGTTGTACTGGAAGCCACAATCACCTCACATTTGATATATATATATATATATACCTACCTACCTTCTTCCAGGCTGATCACCTTTAATTTTTCCCCCCAAAACAAGATCTAGCCCTGGCTGTCCTGAAACTTGCTCTGTAGACCAGGCTGGCCTAAAACTCACAGAAATTTATGAGTTCTGCCTCCCTGCTTCCTGCCTCTGCCTCCTGAGTGCTGGATTTAAAGATGTGTCACCATGACCTGGACAACAATGACACATAATTAAACCACTAGTGGTGACCAATGCCTTTAACCCCATAATCCCAGGCAGGAAGATCTTTGTGACCTCAAGGTCAGCCTGGTCCATATGGCAATTCCAGGATAGACAGGGAGACTGTTTCTAAAAAGACAAAGTAATTTTTTCACATTCCCCTGCCCTCTCTTTCTCTCTCTGAGACAGGGTTTCTCTATGTAGCCCTAGCTATCCTGGAACTCACTCTGTAGAACAGGCACAAATTTATAACAACATTAAGATATCTCCTGAGACCCTAGACTTTAAAAATATACATTTTATTGTTTTATATGTATGGGTGTTTTGCCTACATGCATGGATGTATAGTGATGGATGCCTGGGAACTGCCATGTTGGTGCCAAGAATTGAACCCAAGCTCTCTCTCTCTCTCTCTCTCTGTCTGTTTTTAAAGATTTATTTATTTATTATATGTAAGTACACTGTAGCTGTTTTCAGACGCAACAGAAGAGGGCATCTGATCTCATTACAGATGGTTGTGAGCCACCATGTGGTTGTTAGGATTTGAACTCAGAACCTTCGGAAGATCAGTCAGTGCTCTTAACTTGCTGAGCTATCTCTCTAGCCCCTGAACCCAAGTTCTCAGAAAGATCAGTCAGCATGCTCTTATGTGCAGTGCTACCTTTCCAGTCCTTTAACTTTTCTTTTCACATTTTATATGTGTATGTGCATGTCTGTCTGTCTTCATGTGCTCATGATGCTTTTTCTCTACTTTTCCAGTGTTGAGTACGTACCATCACACTGGGCTTTTAAAGATTTATTTACTTGATGAGTGTATGCCTGGGTTCATGTGTGTGCCACATGAGAGCAGGAGTTTGTGCAGGCCCGAGTGGCATCAGCTTCCCTGGAACTGGAGTTATAGATGGCTGTGAGTCACCAGGTGAGTGCTGGGAACCAAACCCTGGTCCTCTGCAAAAGCAGCAAGTGCTCTTAACCACGGAGCCATCTCTCCAGCTTCTCCACCCGTCTTTTAAACATAAGAATGCTTAAGTTTATGATCTATGTGGTGCTCAGGATGAACTAATGCTTCTGAGCGCAGGTGCTTCTCTCCCTCAGTGTTCCAGGCTCCTGCGGTCACAGCAGGAGCTACTGTAGTTAGTGTACACTACTTCATTCTTCTGAAGCACTGCTGACTGGGCTCAGGGCTGTGTGTACTAGATAAGCTTGTACCACTGAGATGCTTTCCTATTCCCTAGCCCATAATGTCTTTAACTGTTTTAAATTGACTAATAATTTTGAACATTTTTAATGTCTAAAGAGTAATAGTATAAAATATTTTAAAAACCTCTTTCATTGGTTCCCTTTTCTGCTCTTGCTCAGAGCAATGATAACCTAGTCCTCTATCAAAACATTACTATTGATCTCATACATTGCTGGTGAGAATGCAAACTAGTAAACTGGTAAAATCTCTTTTAAAACAATTTTTTTTTGTCAACATTTTTAAAGTATATTACCTTTTCCCTAACAATCACCACACTATGGATTTATTCTAATAAACTTAAAGTTATTAATTGTGGTATGGAGTACAATAACAAAATTTGTCACTAGGCATGCTGGAATACATCTGTAAATCCCAGCATTAAAGAGGCAGAGGCAGAAGGATGAGGAATTCAAGGCCACCCTTGGCTCCATAGTGTGTGTATGGCTAGCCTGGAATGCAAGATACTCTATCTCAAAAAAATCTATTTTCTCATAGATGGTTAATTAAATATTATGCTTACAAATGGAATATTACACAGCTGTTAAAAATAGAGAGTTCTCATATACCGCTATGAAGTCACTTTGAAGGTACACTAGGAATAAAAACAGCAGAGTTTAGTAAGTACATGCCATAAGTAAACTGCTCAGCCAGTGTCGGTATCTGTGCACTAAATACTCACTGCAGACTTTCAGATGAAGAATAAATCAATATGACATCAGTCAGAGAGAAGAGAGAACTATTACCTAACTTTAAGGAAAGAAAACTTTAGTGGCCTTTACTGACATTTCAGGGTAGAAATGTATGCATTCATGCACATATATATCCAAATGACTCAAAACCCACTGGGATTTCAGGCTTTAGTAAGGAACATACAAAACAATAATGAGAGAAAAACCTAAAATGCACTGTACATGTTTTTGAGATGTTTAAACTTAGTAAAAGAGCTTTTATTTGCTATTGAAAACGTAAGAGTTTAATGTAAAAAACTAAGATTAAAAAAAGATAAATTAAGCTTACCTGGCTGGACAAGTAGCTTTATAGAGACGACAAGACCTACTTTCTTGCTCACTGATTTTTTTAAATTGAAAACCTTTTCTCCTTGGTCCATACTGACACTCCATTACCACAGCTCGACTTCCTGTGAACCGAAACCAACCAATAACAATAATTCATGTGTTTAGATATTTTTAACAGATTTTTTAAATGTGGCTGTGACAATGTCAAAATCTACACTATTGATTACATAAGCTTATGGAACAAAACAATCAGTATTTCTTATAAAAATTACAAGGCAGAAAATTTAAATTTGTGTCAAGTTTATCAAATATGTCATAATTATGGTAAGGAATTAACAAATATGTAACATTTGCTGATACATAGAGACATATGATTTATCTGTCTATTTGTTTTTGAGACAGGGTTTCTGTGTAGCCCTAGCTGTTCTAGAACTTGCTCTGTGGATAAAGCTGGTCTTGAACTCATAGATAATTGACTGCCTCTGCTTCCCAGTGCTGGGATTAAAGGCATACACTGCTGTCACCTAGCTGAGACATGTAATTTTTAATAATACTAAATAGGTTGAGCCAAAGCTAGATACTTTATAAGTTGAAATTAGCAAATGTTACAGTGGGTTAGTAGTTAATACTATTTAAAATCATTTATTTATTATATTTAAGTACACTGTAGCTGTCTTCAGATGCACCAGAAGGGGGTGTCAGATCTCATTACAGATGGTTGTGAGCCACCATGTGGTTGCTGGGATTTGAACTTGGGACCTTCAGAAGAGCAATTGGCGCTCTTAACCACGGAGCCATCTTGCCAGCCCCCAATTCCCTTTAAAAAGTAATTTATGTATTTTATTTATGTGTTTGTATGGATACCAATAAGAGTTTCTATGCACTAATGCAGGTGCCTACACAATCCAGAGGGTGGTAGATCCCATGACCCTGGAGTGACAGGTGGCTGTGAGCTGCCCGATGTGGAAGCTGGGAATGGAACCCAGGTGCTCTGAAGGAGCAGAAGTACTCTTAACTGCTGGCCCTTCTCTTTAGCCCCAGCACGGACTTCCTTTTCTAAATTCTTTCTTTCTTTCTTTCTTTCTTTCTTTCTTTCTTTCTTTCTTTCTTTCTTTCTTTCTTTCTTTCTTCCTTTCTTCCTTCCTTCCTTCCTTCCTTCCTTCCTTCCTTCCTTCCTTCCTTTCTTAAATACTTAGTTATTATTTTACATTTGGTGTTTGACCTACATGTATGTCTATGTGAAGGAGTCAGATCTACTAGGCCTTGAGTTACAGACTACTGTGAGCTGCCATGTGGGTGCTGGGAATTGAACCCAGGTCTACTACAAGGGCAGCCAGTGCTCTTAACCACTGAGCCATTGCTCTAGCCCTATTTTCATATTTCTATTGGATTGTTGGAATAATTGGTGACCTGCCTCTAAGATGGCCTCCTACTATTCATTTCCCTGTGTATCTCTTCTCCTTCAGCTTTGGCTCTACTTTGGCTCTACTTACCAACTTACTTTTACTAAATATGGCAGAAGTGACAATATGTTATGGCTGCTATTAGGTTTTTTTTTTTTTTTTTTTGGTTTTTCGAGACAGGGTTTCTCTGTGTAGTCCTGGCTGTCCTGGAACTCACTTTGTAGACCAGGCTGGCCTCGAACTCAGAAATCCTCCTGCCTCTGCCTCCCGAGTGCTGGGATTAAAGGCATGTCCCACCACCGCCCGGCTGCTATTAGGTTATAAGAAGACTATAATTTCCATCTTGGGTACTCTCCTACTTTTATTTAGACTGCTGTCTCTAGGTGATAATATTAGCTGCCACATAGTAAGAGAACTCTGAAAGGCCTACATAACAAGGCCACCACACAAGTGACAGTGGAATTGCCACCTCTCCTAGTCAAGCACAAGATGACTGCAATTCTAATCAACACTATAACCTCCATCCACGTAAGAACATGAGCGCCATCTTGCCAAGCTACACTTGGAATTCTGACTATTAGGAACGGAGACAATCAATGTTTGTAGTTCTCAGCCTTAAAATTTGGGATAATTTGTTACACTACAGTATATTACAAATACATAGATGTGAAAACCATGCTGCATAAGAGTTGAATATTCTACTCTAGTCAGGATACAGCCAACTTTTAAAACATAAAATACGGGCTGGAGAGATGGCTCAGTGGCTAAGAGCACTGGCTGTCCTTCTAGAGGTCCTGAGTTCAATTCTCAGCACCACATACTGTCTATAATTTCAGTTGCAGAGGATCCAATGCTCTTTTCTGGCCTCTGTAGGGACTGAACATAAGTAGTACACAGTTAACATATCCATATACATAAAATAAAAACTCAAAAAATTTAAATATATATATATATATATTTCACTTTTTCATAAATGAAGGGCTAGAGAGATGGCTCAGCTGTTAAATGTTAGATTCACAATCAAAAATATAAGAGTTTTTATATTCTTACCTCTATTTTTGATATACGTTATAGTTCCCATAATGTAATATTTTTTTATTTTTAAAATTTTTATTTTTTTTTGAGACAGGGTCCACTAGTATAGCCCTGGCTAGCCTTGAACTCATAGAGATCCTCCTGCCTCAGCTTCCAGAGTTCTGGTAAAGGTGTTCCCCAGTATACCTGGTTGTTCTGTTCTGTTTTGCTTTTGAGGCAGGCGCACTCTGTGTAGTTGTGGTTGCCCTGGACTCACTATGTAAAACAGATTGGCCTCAAACTCACAGAGAGATTCCTGCCTCTGCCTCTGCCTCCTGAAATGCTGGGTTTAAAGGTATATGCCACCAAGTCTGGCATAACCTGGATTTTGTTTTTAAGTCTGGAAATACTTATACAAGGGCTGAATGTAGAGAAGTTTATAGCACTGCCAACAGGAATTAAAATCACATTAATTATTTTTGAGCAGATCTGAAAACTAAAATACTTGGAAAAGGAAGCTCTTTGGAAGTTGCTTGGCTGCAGAACCTGATACAAACAATGAAAGTATGTGTGTCTGTCTTTATATATACTGTCTGTTTATCTGACAATGAAAGTATGTGTGTCTGTCTTTATATATATTGTCTGTTTACCTGAGAGATGATTTATTTCTATAAGTTTGAATATTTATAAAGACTAATATTTTGATTATGTGATATTGTCTGTAAATTCACTGGGAATTTCAAAGTTCTATTTATTAGCATGCTATACAATGAAGCATTATTTATTCAGTGTCACACTTTTAAACATAACCTATGGCATAAACTAATTGGATATATATTTTTTGTTTTGAGCTTAATATTCATTTTCAGCTATTAATATCAATTCTCACCTACAACAATAAAATATATCCTCTCACAAAAGTCACATTTTCACAATTGAGCATAGATGCTTGGGAACCTTCAAGTAATTGATAGGAAGTACCTGCATTGACAAATGGGATTCCGTCATATGGGACATACTGAGACTTCCACATCAAGCGTGTGGCAGGTTTGGCTGGGCTTGGAGACTGGCGAGTACCCCAGACAGTCTGTGTTTGCTGCTTGTGAAAAGTTAGGACACTTTCTAATTCAGTCTCACTTACACAGTAGCCACGGTAGGAATCTCCAATTTTCTGTGAGGGAAAAATTAAATAAGAAAATCACTAGAAAATATGTTTCTGTTGCCAGGAGCTATCAAGGAGAGGCTAAAAACTAGCCGGTGATCTTCCTGAGATGGTTCTGCCACAGACTATTAAAGTTATTGACACAGATTTGCTTGTCTAGGCAAGGCCAAGAAGATTATATTTTAGGAAAGATTCCTGCTATTAGCATGCTTTCCTGTTATTATTAAATATATATATAACAACCACTAGGTATTAGCCCACCCTTTTGAGTGGATCTTTACAGAACAATGAAGATGTATTGTCTTGTAGTGATGCTTTATAGACAAATAGATGATTTCTTTTTTAAAAAGATGATTTCTTAATTCTTAATAATGATTGCACAAGAATTTCTAAAATTACATTATTAATTATTAAGCTCTTTTATAACAGGACTGCTATTAAGTGCTCTCTGACAATCAAAACTGTAATGAGAACTGCTAGTCTTCAAGTGTCATGAGTTAATTGCTTCTGAGATAGCAAGCAGGTATCTACAACTTAAAAGCACATTCCAAGAGGCTATAAAATAATTAAACAAAGGTCATAAAAAGAGAACTAATGATTTAATACAGGTGCAAGGAGAGAAGATAAAATATTGACTGAGTTTATCTATAAAAAACTTTTTAAATAACTTAGTCACAAAAATTATGGTTTTTAACTTTCAATGAACCTGCTGAGCTTGTACAGATAACGAATGCTTAGCCAGACAATTACTGCTAATGGATGTGCATGTAAACATTCTCTGCTGTAAAATTCTTATTTAATTTATGATTTGAATTTATGTGTAAACTTGTGAACTTTTTACCATGTGATCATGTATTCTGAAAGATATGGGAGTGCTGAGGACAGAGGGAGGAAACTGAACTTAAGAAGAACCTTTACTATTACCGAGGCTATGAAGTGCTCACAAAAAGGAACCTATCATGACTGCACTCTGGAAGACCCAACAAGAGGCTGAAAGTCAGATGCAGATATTTGCATTTGACCCCTGTTGTTGAATTAGGGAAAGTTGGCAGAAGCTGAGGATAAGGGTGACCCTATAGGAGGACCAGAAGTGGAATAACTTAGAAATTATAAGGCAACTTAAAAAATTAAGAGAGCAATATGCAGAATGCAGAGAGGAAAGGAAAAAAGAAGATGCTGCAGAGAGAATAGAAGCAGCAGGCAGGCTTCTCCTTACCATGAGACAGAACAGGTCTTTTCTTAATTGCAAGACAAGTTTAGTCTTACTAAAGAGAACAAAGCTTTCTTCTTACAGACTTGGGTTTAATTTATTTAGCAATAAAAGAGTAGAAGCTTTTTCTTTCCCTATACAATAAAGACTGGAGCTCATTTTTCATCCAGAATGAGTGACTTCTTTCTGCATTGGTGCTTGGTCTCCCTCTCCATATACATATGTAAGTATGTGTGTGTGTGTGTAAGTATGTTATTATGAGGTAAGTATGTAGTTGGACCTGTTTTGAAAAGAGATATATGAGTGTGTATTCATGAATTTGTATATGAATTTATGTGAGTTTATGCATATTTGCTTGTGTAAAAGTTTTTCCTTCTGTGAGTGTTATTCTCTTCCTAGTTCAATAGAAGTTCTTTGCTCCAAACTTCCCCCCAGCCTGGCAAGTGAGAGGCATCTGGACAAGAGGGAAAAGGCTCCAACAATTAATCCTTTACTTAATCCCCTGCTGTTTTATGATGAGGTGCTGTCTTAGTCAGGGTTTCTATTCCTGCACAAACATCATGACCAAGAAGCAAGTTGGGGAGGAAAGGGTTTATTCAGCTTACATTTCCATACTGCTGTTCATCACCAAGGAAGTCAGGACTGGAACTCAAGCAGGTCAGAAGCCATGGAGGGATGTTCCTTACTGTCTTGTTTCTCCTGGCTTGCTCAGCCTGCTCTCTTATAGAATCCAAGACTACCAGCCCAGAGATGGTCCCACCCACAAGGGGCCTTTCCCCCTTGATCACTAATTAAGAAAAATACCCCACAGCTAGATCTCATGGAGGTACTTCCCCAACTGAAGCTCCTTTCTTTGTGATAACCCCAGCTGTGTCAAGTTGACACAAAACTAGCCAGTACAGGTACTGAAGGCCAGAGACTGCAGTTTCTGATCTCAGAGGAACTCCTACAGGCAGGTCAGCTACCGCAGCAAAGTGACTTAGACTTAAGACAGGTGAGCGTTTTATTATTATACAGCATTTTATTATTATACCCTAAATGCCTTGCAGGACCAATCTTTGCCCTGTCCAACACTCTTCCCCCTCTGCTACTGAGAAAGAAGACTCATAGGGCTGGCCCCAGCACTCAGTGACAGTACATGGAACTGATGGTTATCTAACAAGGAGCATCAGTTTCCTTCCTCAGCACTGGTCCATACAGTGGGGTCTGATTTCAACTCAAGCAGTCATCTAATAGATGGAAGTGTTTATAGTGACACACTCACTGCCGCAGAAGAGAGTTTTAGAGATGAAAGCTTGAAGAATATGTAATATATCTACTATCTTGGATCTATAATATTATAGCCCTAGATCAAATCTAGATCAATACAATATTAGCAACATAGTCCCAGTCCTTTGTGTATTTTTTTAATATGATGCCAAGAATCTATCTAAAATCCTATGAAAATGATGACTATGTTTCCTAAAATATGTTGTAGAAAAACTTCATTATATTAATAACCTTTTTTGTAACATTTAATTTTGGGGGGAATTTTATTTGTTTTTATTTTATGTATATATGGTGTTTTGCCTGCACATAAGTCTATGCCTACAGAAGCCAGATGAGGGTGTCAGAACTGGAATTACAGAGCATTATTATCTACCATGTGGGTTCTGAAAGTCCAACTCGGAACCTTTTCATGAGCAGCCAGTGCTCTTAACCACTTTCAAAAGAATAAATTGTGACTTGGACTTGGTAGTGTACACCTACAAGCCCAGCACTTGGGAGGCTGAGGCAGAAGGACTGACACAGGTTTAAAGTTAGCCTTGTCTACATAGTGAGTACCAGGAAAGCCATGGCTACATTGCAAGGCACTGTCTCAAATAAACACACAGGCAGTCAAAACGACAATAGCAACAACAACAAAAGATAACTATCTGAATAAAACAAAGAAATTATTCTTTGTGCCTAGATATCTAAGGAAATGGTGTTTATTTTTTTCCCAACTTTTATTAGATAATTTCTTCATTTACATTTCAAGTGTTATCCAGAAAGTTCCCTATACCCTCCCACCTCCCGGCCCTGCTCTCCTACCCACCTGCTCCCACACCTTGGCCCTGGCGTTCCCCTGTACTGGGGCATATAAAGTCTGCATGACCAAGAGGCCTCTCTTCCCAATGATGGCCAACTAGGCCATCCTCTTCTATATATGCAGCTAGAGACATGAGCTCAGGAGATACTAGTTAGTTCATGTTATTCTTCCACCTATAGGGTTGAAGACCCCTTCAGCTCCTTGGGTACTTTCTCTAGCTCCTTCCTTGGGAACCCTGTGTTCCATCTAATAGCGGACTGTGAGCTTCCACCTCCATGTTTGCCAGGCATTGGTATAGTCTCCCACGAGACGGCTATATCCGGGCCCTTTCAGCACTCTCTTGCTGGCATATGCTATAGTGTCTATGATTGGTGGCTGATTGTGGGCTGGATCCCTGGCAGCCGCAGTCATTGGGTCCATCATTTGGATTCAGCTTCACACATAATCTCTGTAACTCCTTCAATGTGTGCTTTGTTCTTAATTCTAGGAAGGGGTGACGTGTCCACATTTTGATCTTCCTTCTTCTTGAGTTTCATGTGTTTAGTAAATTGTATCTTGGGTAGTCTAGGTTTCTGGGCTAATATCCACATATCAGTGAGTACATGTTATGTGAGTTCTTTTGTGATTGGGTTA
>LR749967.1:1178973-1219322 GCA_902729485.2 Mus minutoides
TGTTTTCCTGCATTTCCTTCTTATAGTCCTCCATCATCATCATGACTAGTGACTTTATATCCATGTCCTGTTTTTCTGGTGTGCTGTTGTATCTAGGACTTGAAGTGGTGGGTGAGTTTGGATCTGGTGATGCCAAGTACCCTTGGATTCTGTTGCTTCTGTTCTTATGCTTACCTCCTGCCATCCCTGCCCAAGGAGACCTGGTTTTGGTGCAGACCAGAAGGGAGCGTCTGTCCTGTCCTGGGCCTTAATCAATCTCCCGCTGGTGTCTCAGGTAGCTAGCGATTGGGCTGGAACAGATGCTGTCAGCTGCTCACCTGTGGTCCCAAGATAGCCTTGGGGAGTCCCGAAGGGGCCTCAGGGAGAGTGCCAGAGCCTGTGCCCAAGCCCTGAGCTGGTGCGGGGTGCACAGGACTGGACCTGAAGGAAGAGTCTGTCCTGCTCTGGGCCTTTATCACTCTCCTGGCTGGTGTCTCCTGCGCCTGGTGCTGGAGCAGTGTGGGCCAGAAGGGAAGGGGTCCGTTGCCGCCCTGTCTATCTCCCGGCTGCAGACTCAGGTCCCATGAGATTGGACTGGAACAGATGTGTGTTCCTCTCACCAGTGTTCCCGAGATTGCTAGGAGAGTCCCACCAGAAACCTGGTCGGGTGCACAGCCCCCGGGTCTTGCGCCCTGCGCTGGAGCGGACACTGGAAGGGAACGGGTCCACTGCCCCCCTGTCTATCTCCCGGCTGCAGACTAACGTCCCACGAGATTGGATTGGAACAGATGTGTGTTCCTCTCACCAGTGGTCCTGAGATCGCTAGGAGAGTCCCGCTGGAAACCTGGGTGGGTGCGCAGCACCCAGGCCTTGTGCACTGCGCTGGAGCGGTGTGGACCGGTGTGGATCAGAAGGGAAGGGGTCCGCTGCCCCAAGGGAAGGGGTCTGCTGGCCCCCTGTCTATCTCCTGGCTGCAGACTCAGGTCCCACGAGATTCGACTGGAACAGATGTGTGTTCCTCTTACCAGTGGTCCTGAGATCACTAGGAGAGTCCTGCTGGAAACCTGGGTGGTTGCGCAGCACCCAGGCCTTGCGCCCTGCGCTGGAGCGGTGTGGACCAGAAGGGAAGGGGTCCGCTGCCCGCCTGTCTATCTCCTGGCTGCAGACTCAGGTCCCACGAGATTGGACTGGAACAGATGTGTGTTCCTCTCACCAGTGTTCCCAAGATCGCAGTGGTCCCTTTCGCTAGGAGAGTCCCGCTGGAAACCTGGGTGGGTCCGCAGTCCCCGGGCCTTGCACCCTGCGCTGGAGCGGTGTGGACCGCGATAATGGTGTTTATTAATGAAACAGGCAAAGAACTTAGCAAGCAGAACTAACTGGTATGGTCACAGTGAATTTACAGTAAAATATAAATAAAGCTTCAAAAAGTAGCTGAGGGCATGGGATAACAGTAAGAATTATAGAACCAGTGATACAGATTTATAAACTATTTTATGAACATGAGAGCTGAAAGTCAATGACACAGGTAAAATCCTTCAGAAGACAAGATGAAGACAAGGCTAAAAGCAAACCTTGAGAAATTTTATACTGAGACTGAAATTAAATGAATGCGGGGTGGGGAGGAAGAGACAGAGGCGGGAGGTAGTTCAAATGGAGCAAGCAGAGCTTTCTATGAGTGACTTCTGCTCTGTCTCTTGTTCTGTGCTGTATCTTCTGGGACAGAGTTTCAATGTAACCCAGGCTTGTCTCCAACTCACTATGTAGCCAAGGAAGACTTTAACCTCTTAGTCCTCCCAAGTGCTGGGATTACAGGCATGTGCCACTACATTAGGCATAACTTCTGCTATTTCTGAGCATATATATATATATATATATATATATATATATATATATATATGTTTTTTTTGTTTTGTTTTGTTTTGTTTTTTTCGAGACAGGGTTTCTCTGTATAGCCCTGGCTGTCCTGGAACTCGCTTTGTAGACCAGGCTGGCCTTGAACTCAGAAATCCGGAAATCCGCCTGCCTCTAACTCCCAAGTGCTGGGATTAAAGGCGTGGCTCTTTAAAGAATAAAACAATAGCATGTAGAATATGACAGATACCAACTATTGTTTATATTCACAAGTGTTCATTTGGGGAAGAAATGTAGCCATGACCAGTTAAATGAATCTAGGTCAGGATTATCTTAAACTCACCTCACAACTCCTAAGACGGCAGGCCCACATGGGTGTGTTACAAGAAAGTGGCTGGAGAGGAGCCAGCAAAGGTTCTTCAACAAGTCTAGGAGAGGAGAGGAATAGATATAAATACATAGTTATGCACACACATGACATTCAACTGCGCTGTCTTTTCTTTACTTTGTATATGTGTGTGTAATATTGTACTGTATGAGCACACATGTGCATACACATGTGTACACACGTGTATTGAAACCAGAGACTGGCATCTGATGTTTCTCATAGTTACTCTTCACCTTATTTTTGAGACTAGGTTTCTCACTGAACCTGAAGCTTATCAAGTCTGCAAACCAAATAATAATGCAAACCTAAATCTGTGAGATACTAAGAAGGGCACTAAGAGAGGACGGTATAATCCTAAGTGCCTGCATTAGAAAGCCAGAAGTACTGCAAATATAGGACCTGATGGCAAACCTCTAGGACTGGGGAAACGAGGAAAAGCCAATAGAAAGCCAGAAGTATTGCAAATATAGGACCTGATGGCAAACTTCTAGGACTGGGGAAACCATTTTAAGCACTTTATCATATAAGAATTATATCTATAAAACATGGTTAAACCATTTAAAATTTTTAGGATCTGGAATGAATATCTTTCGTCTAAATACTTTTGATATTTCACATTGCTCCGAAAGAACAGGAAGGTGTCCTCTTGTTGTCAAGATGCATTAAATAAATGAAGATAGATCTAAGGAATTTTTCCTCTCTTTGAATTTTTTATCTTTTCTATGGTCTGCTAGCTTTAGATGTGATTTTTTAAGAACAGACTTCCATCGTGACACCAAAGACAAGCTCCTCTTTCCCATGATTCACCTGGCCCCTGTCTTTTTGGGTACCACGAGGGATGTTTGTGAACAAAGGCTGTAATTACTGGTGCTGTCTTCTAGAACATCTGCTCTTACAGCTGGTAAGCTTCCACCAGTGGGTTTCTCTTCAGAGATATCTGAACAACAAAATCAACAACAACAACAAAATCAGCAGCATCTTGAATAATATGACAATTAACTAGATTTTAAATCTTTTCAGTGGGAAAAAGAATAATATTTCTGAAGTTAAAAAATCTAAAACGTTAAATGCTTTATTGAGACTGTCACTGATAAACTTACTTACTTTTATGTTGTATGTAATTAACTTTTTATACTTATATTTAATAGTTAAACAGTACAAATAATTGTTACTTTAAAGAGTTTCACATATAATATGAAGGTTAAAAATTACTTATATATGGTGTTCATAATATTTCTACAAACCATGTTTTTGGTTTAACTTTCAATGACAGTTAATGAAGACAATATATCATAAAACAAAAGCAAAAATAACTATCCTATACCACTATTTATTAAAAAGCAACAAAGCAGCATAGCAGTGAAGTTAAAAAGAGATTAATTACAATACAAAGGGAAGGAAGAAAAAGAAATTTAATAGGGATATTACCAAATAGGTGGGGGGGGGGGGAAGGGAAGGGACCAGGGGGGGGGGGGGGAGGCTGGGGAATCCGGATTTTCTTCTCTGAACGTGAAACAAATGGGAGGGCGCAGAAGACTCAGACAACAGCTAAGGAGAAAGGAGTGGTTCTCAAAGCTCACAGAGATACCAATAAAATGCAAATATAAAAACGTCTGTAGCTAAGTACTATATTTGCGCTACTGTTACTATTTCTATTGTTGCTACTATAGTTTACAATAATTTATTTTGTGCTCACTGGTCATTTGGGAGGAAGCAAGAGTCAGCCAGCTTCATAGAATCCCAAAATGAAATAGACAGCTAACCTTGACGGGAGTTGAAAAATGAACTTAAGATTTATTTGGGCTAAAAAGGTTTTTCTAATCACTCAGTTCACAATCTTATCTAAACAACTGAAGATACTATGGCCTCCATAGGAAAGGTCCTAGCGTCTGACCTCAGTCTTTAAAGCATCCACTCCTCATGGACTCACCTTGAGGGCTATGCTCCTCTGCAAAGGGCTCCTGAGGTATGACCACTTGTTCCATCCCTGTCTGGGGAGATGGAATTATATGAAACACCTGTCAGTATTCTCAAGAGCAGGTAGTGATCATCTTGGAGGGATTAAACAAATACATATGCCATTCTGTTTATTCAGAATTATTAAATTATTTAAGTACACACCTACTTCCATGATGGAATGTATTACTTCACTTTGTAGATACAACCCTGAGACATATGCCAATTGTTTTAATGTCCCACAGCTGACAAGTGGTGAAGCTAAAATTCAAAAAAATTAGTCTGACATAGCCTATAGTCCCAGGCACTATGTTCTTAATGATAGTACATGCATGGAGTTTAATAACACAGAGAGAAAAAGCCAGCTTGGGCTACATGAAACCCTGACTCCAAAATGAAAAGTAACTTACAAGTAAACATTAGTCATATATTATAGCCAGCTTATCTCAAACACCAGAGTACCTAGACATGAGCCGCTAAGGACTGTTTTAAACACTCTTTGTGCTTGAAAAGGAAAAAACAAAACAAAACAAAACAAAACAAAAAACAAGGTTGGCTGGGTGGTGGTGGCGGGGCATGTCTTTAGTTCCAGCAGGCAGAAATAGAGGATCTCTGAGTTTGAGGCCACCTTGGTCTACAGAATGAGTTCCAGGACAGTCAGGACTACATAGAGAAACCCTGTCTTAGAAAACCAAATGAATAAACAATAAACAAATAAATACAAAACAAGGCTAAGGAAAGAATATTTCCAATATAATGTATAAGTCAATAGTATCAAGAACTAAGGTTGGTTCCCTACCACTGCCATGTGCCCATCCCGACTCGGGCAGACTTCCACTGTAAAGGAGCAGGCCATAACAATGTAAAGAACAGGTCCAGGCCAAGCCAGCCAGAAGAACAGGTGAACTCAGGCAGAGATGCTCTGCTGGACCAGACACCACAGATAGGCGGCCCACAAGCAGGGCCCTCCACTCATTCAGATCCCCCACTTCCCTCCTTATCATCTTATCCCAACTAGAGCAGAGACCCCCTATTGCACCAAAAGCCAGGCTAACTGCCAGAGTCCAGCCTCAACTTGGACAGAATCTTACTACTGGATCAGAGGTTACTTCAGCTGCCAGAAATCCAGGCCAGAAGTCCAATGAGGAGACAGAAAGCAAGGAATAAAAACACCCATCCAACCAAGTCAAACTCAGAAATCAGCACCTAGACTTAGAATTATCCCAAAGCCAGATGTCTAAATGCTAGTGTAAGGACATAATCAATAACAGCCAGGGCAATATATTCCAAATCAGCTGAAGCACAAGAAAATGACCTGAAAACCAACTTTATGATGCTGACAGACATCCATGAAGAGGAATGATAAGAATCAAGACTAATCCTAGGAATACGAATTAGAAAAGGAGAAGAATCCCAGCTCAAAAATTCAGAAAATATACTTTAAAAAATTATAGAAGACGACTTTTCTAACCTAAAGAAGGACATGCTTATAAAAGCACAAGAAGCTTACAAATTAATTGGAGCAGGAAAGAAAGTCCCTGTGCCACAAAATAATCAAAACACTAGAAATACAGAAGAAAGAAAGAATATTAAAAGCTGCAAGGGAAAAGGCCACATAACATATAAAGGAAAACTTATTAGAATTATACCCAATTTCTCAACAGAGACTCTAAAAGTTAGAAGGACCTGGACAGACTCTAGGAGACCACAGACACCAGCCCAGACTATTATACCCAACAGAACTTTAAATCACTGTAGATGGAAAAAATAAGACATTTCATGACAAAGTCAAATTTAAACAATATCTATAAACCCAGCCCTACAGAAGGTACTACAAGGAAAACTCCAACCCAAGGAAGTTAACTACACCCACAAAATAAATAATCTCATCCCAGCAAAACAAAAAGAAGTGCAAATGATTGCACACAGAGACACCATTACTACCACCATGGCCAACCACAACAACAAATTAATGAATTTACAATCATTTACCATTAATAACTTTGTTGCAGGATATTTTATCAT
This sequence comes from Mus minutoides, assembly GCA_902729485.2. Taxonomy (NCBI): domain Eukaryota; kingdom Metazoa; phylum Chordata; class Mammalia; order Rodentia; family Muridae; genus Mus; species Mus minutoides. Next base: position 1,185,173 of record LR749967.1, read on the forward strand.
ATTGTGAACCTAGAAATTGTGTCATTTACTGGAAAAACCTGTCTCTAGTTGTGGTGTGACTCAGTCCTAGCACATACCTTTAATTCAAGAGCTTTTTGATTATTGTAAACAGGACTAAATAAATCAACCATAGGTCAAGAGGCAGAGTAAGCAATCACTTGACAGTCAGTGAACACAATAAAAATAACAGAGAATAAGTCAAGAGGACTAGTAGAAGGGAGGGACATTCAGTTTGAGGGGTTTTTGAGATGGTATGGAGGGAAAGAGCCTCCTTTAGGGATGTCTGTCATCTGTGGGAAAGGTCCACCAGGTGCTCTCTCTGCCTCAGAGTCAGCAGGCTCTCACCCCAGCATCTGGCTCCCAGTCTTCACTGGTAAAATAGAATGACTGAGATTGTGTTAAAAACATTTCGTGCTCCAACATGTGGAACAACCACATGGACAGAAAAACCATGCCAGCTGCAGACAAATGAAGAAGCCATTAGATTTGCTAAGTTACCTGGAAAGTCCTCAAGGAAAGCACTGGGGATGGAAAATGCCATAATACCAGGGGCTAGGACCCCAGATAGTGCTACTTTAGATGGCTCGAAAATAGAAGCAGAAAATGAAAAGCTAAATAACTTCATTGAACTTTTTGGAAAGATTGACTTCAGCTGTAAATAGAATAGTATCAGATTCAGAAGTCATAAAAATATTAATTGATTCTTTGGTTTTTGAAAATGCTAATTCAGAATGCAAAAGGATGATGAGGCCTTTAAAGGCAAGATCAGCACAAATAGCTAAATAACTTAGTTGAATAACTTAATAACTAAAATTAGATCAGTAGTGATTATGATTATTATCATTTTGGTATTTCATATTTTATTCTTCTTTTTTTTTTTTTTTTGGTTTTTCGAGACAGGGTTTCTCTGTATAGCCCTGGCTGTCCTGGAACTCACTTTGTAGACCAAGCTGGCCTCGAACTCAGAAATCCGCCTGCCTCTGCCTCCCAAGTGCTGGGATTAAAGGCGTGCGCCACCACGCCCGGCTCATATTTTATTCTTAATAGCCATAAGTGGGTTCATAAGACACAAGCCTTAAAAAGACTTATAAATGAAATCAGAAAAATACTCAGATACAAAGGAATTTAGACAAGAACCTACTGTGCCAACACATGAAGAAACTGAAGAGGGGTGGCCCAAGGTTGTTAGAAAACCAGCCTTAGTTTATTCAGTTAATAAACAATACTTACCAGCATATGATAGGCACCCCAAGGTTATGAAACAAGTAAATGGATTCCTATAGACATGTTAGAATTGACGAGAAGCAATCATTTCATATGGCTTGCATTCACTCTATGTGAAGCACATATTAAATTCATGGGGAACTCAGAATTATCCCCCAAGAATGGAAAGATTTGGCAACAGCAGTATTGGAAGCTGGTCCTCAGTTATAATGGTGCACATGATGGAAAGAGGAAGCCAGGGCCTTGGAACAATGAAACAGGACAAGAGGTATTAATATTTCCCAAGATGAGTTGCTAGGTGAAGGGCCATATGCTGAGTTACAAAGGCAGCTTGAATTTGATGATCATAACACTGGCATTTTGTAGTTTAGCAGTTTAAAATGCTTGGGACAAGGTTAAAGAATCAGGAAAGAGATCTGAGTCATTTATTAAAATTATACAAGAAGCTTCAATGACTTTTTGGAAAGATTGACTTCAGCTGTAAATAGAATAGTATCAGATTCAGAAGTCATAAAAATATTAATTGAGAGGCAGGCGGATTTCTGAGTTCGAGGCCAGCCTGGTCTACAGAGTGAGTTCCAGGACAGCCAGGGCTATACAGAGAAACCCTGTCTCGAAAAACCAAAAAAAAAAAAAAAAAAAATATTAATTGATTCTTTGGTTTTTGAAAATGCTAATTCAGAATGCAAAAGGATGATGAGGCCTTTAAAGGCAAGATCAGCACCAATAGATGAATGGATTATAGATGTGGTTGATAATGGCTTTCATGTTTATGATGCTACTCTGATAGGAGAAGTAATACCTAAAAGTTTTAAGAAAAATAAAAATGTCAAATGTTTTAATTGTGGTAAGCAAGGTCATTTGAAAAGGGATTGTTGGCAAGGCATTCCTAGAACAATGTTTTTTTTCTAGAGATAATCCAAAAAGAAGGCTCAGCCTTCTGGAGCATGCAGAAGATGTGTCAAAGGCTGACGTTGGACAAATGAATGCAGAACAAGAGACAGGCCAGGTAACCCTTTGCCTTTGGGAATGCCCTAGGGGGCTTCCAGCAGGCTCTGATTTCAAATTTGATTAATCATTGCCTGTCAGCATCAGAGAAAATCATCCACGGAACAATTAAAAAATTTAACGCCTGTTTTTAAAAACAACAGTGCCCTGGATGTAAACAAGGACAAAACAGCTTCAGCAGATAAAAGAAACCAGAAAACAAATATTTTGGCAAACTGCTATAAATGATCAGAGACAAAAGTTAAAAATACAAATAAATGGCATTGAAATTGAAGGTTTAGTAGATACAGGAGCAGATGTAATGATAATTTCACCGAAATCACAGATTGGTCTCTTTAGAGACACACATTCAGCTTCTAGAGATTGGAATTTTATCTTGAGTAAAACAAAGTAAAGAGGTAGAGTGTGCAGGGCCAGAAGGACATATAAGAAAGTTAAAGCCATATGTGACTAATATAGCCTTGAATTTATGGGAATGTGGTTTGTTGCAGCAATGGAAAATATATATAGATTAACATTCCTCCAATCTCAGAAACAAACTATAAAGAATGATTCTGAAAATGTATCATCAAAACAGTCAAACTGTCCAGGTGGTCCATAGGCAAGACACAACAGGTGTTGGTCTTTCAAAGGTACCAACCACTGTACTTTTAAAATGGTTAACCTGTATTGGTGGAACAATGGCTTATAACAAAAGAAAAAATATAGGGTTACTAGAAAGGCAGCTAATTTCCAATGGGGACAGGAACAAAGAACAGGTTTTGCAAATGCCAATAAGCTCATCTCCATTTATGCAACTCCCAATCAATATTGAACTAGATGATATCCTAAATATGGATATTTTGTTTATTTGGTGAATAGGGAACAAGGGACTCTTCACAGAGCCAAAAGGAGTCCACCAACATTTGCCTGTTGGCTTCTATTGCAAACACCTTCCATATACATAAAATAAATATTCTCTCTTTGAGAAACAAATCTGGACATTTTATAATGCCTGGAAAACCTTATACTCAGTCATTGCCAACCACTCTATGGTCATAAGGATGCCCCTTACAATAATGGATTGGGTCCGTTTGAAGGCAGAGTCCTTCACAGGCTTAGTCACGGAAGAGAAGGTATAACAGTGGAACCGGAACCTATGTGAATTCCTTCATGGTTAGGATGTGGTAGCAAAAGGGTCTGTGCCTTCCCACACTGAGAAAATAACTCAGTTGCCTAATCTGCTCACCCACTCCTCCCTAAAAGAGGCACCTATTAAAGTGTGGGCACTGAGGGAATGGTCACAACATTTGGCTAATGCATGGTTTATTGATGATTTATCAATCATTGACCAAAACTAATTGAAAGTGGTAGTCTATATACTCAGGGATGGAATTGCCAATACTGAGGAAGGAACCACAAAATCAGTGTAGCCCTTCTCGAAAAACCAAAAAAAAAAAAAAAAAAAAAAAAAAATCAGTGCAGCCCTATTGGCTATAAGACAACTAGAAAAGCTCTCTGTCTTCTCCAAATCATGGTGTGTGTGCAATGGTATAGCAGCTATATGGTCATCAAAATGGAAAACCACTAACTGGCAGATAAATGGCAAAGATATAGTTGTGCCAGGATGCATTTGCAAACCCCAAAAGACCACCCAGGAGCCAACTCTGATGCAATTGTACTAGGGTCTCTTTATTTAAACTCAAGCTTGGGCCACCATTTCAGAACGGGAGGATGCTGCCCCAATCCCAGTTTCAGGCAAGCACTCATAGAAGGTGCTATCCTGGCATACATGTGCTTGGGGTTGGGGCTGAGCATTATGTCCTTTAACATAATTGGATGGTTCTGGGAACCAAACCATAAACTTAACTTGTTTTTCTCCTCATTGGTGGTTGTTAGGAAGTGCTAGGGCCAGGCTTGTAATCTGGAGTTGCAGATTTGTTGGGGGGTAACCTGGAAACTGGTGCTGGGTGCTGGCTTATTAGTTAACTCATGTTCAACCTTAAGTCAGATTCTGTAAGATGGAGTCTGAACCCAAAAGATCTGGTCTCTCAATATCTGGTCATATGAGGCATAAATGGAAATGGAAAAAGCCAGAAAACTCAGCAAACATTAAATTTATGTAGCAAATATAAGTAGAACAGACAAAACATCGAAGCATCTGGAAATAATGAAATATTGGACAAATTGCCATATGTTTAAGTCCAGAATATTAAAATTTGCCAGGGAACAAATTCAGAATAAATCAGTAAGAATGATAGATTACACATTTGAAAAACTTGGAAGTTTTTCAAACTTTCACTAACACTAAAAAATAGTGGGTAATGGAGAACCAAATTAAATGAGGCCAACATTGTGAGAATAACTATTACAAGGGATCCATAGCCAGGTGGTGGCTCACAATCCAGTGCATAGTAGGCACATACCTTTAGTCCCAGTGCATAGGAGGCAGAGGCAGGCACATAGGAGTTACAGTGATGTAAATTTCAAAGCTGATTGTAAAAGATAGGCTGAAATTCAAAGTGAATGTTCTTTGTGATCTAAAAATAAATACACCTAAACCTTGAATTTATATATAAATGAAAAGGGAGTATAGGTATATTTATTCACACATACTAAGGTTTCTTTTGTTTCAAATCTTAAAAAGAATTTTTTAAGTTTCAATTGAAAGATAATACTTGCCAGGCGTGGTGGCACACACCTTTAATCCCAGCACTGGGGAGGCAGAGGCAGGTGAATTTCTGAGTTCGAGACCAGCTTGGTCTACAAAGTGATCTACAAAGTGAGTTCCAAGACAGCCAGGACTATACAGAGAAACCCAGTCTCAAAAAACCAACCAAAAAAAAAAAAAAAAGATAATACCTTTTATGTTTCCAAAATACATTTTGCCCTAGGGAAGATATAACCTGTCAAAAAAGGAACCAACCAGAGTTAGGGTTGGGGCAGGGTTTTGTTTTTATCTTTCCAGGAGAATAAAGGCTTCCAACTAAAGAATCTAGAAACCACTAGACACGTGAACCATCTGAAGAAAGATGATCATCAGAGAACATGTCCCAAGAAAAGGAGTAGAGTGGCCAAGTGGTATCGCCCACCTCCAGCTTGTCTCTGCTGCCCTCTACAGAAATAAGTGGCAAATGGTCTTTATGTGGTCCCAATTAATTTAAAAATTTGCCAGGAGCTATCAAGGAGAAGCTAAAAACTAGCAGGTGATCTTCCTGAGATGGTTCCCCCCATGGACTGTTAAAGTTATTGACAGATTTGCTTGTCTAGGTAAGGCCAAGGAGATTACATTTTAGGAAAGATTCCTACTATAAGTATGCTTTCCTGTTATTATTAATTATATATAATAACCACTAGGTATTAGCCCACCCCTTTGAGCAGATTTCTGCAGAACAATGAAGAATTGTTGTACTGTTTTGTAGTGATGCTATATAGAAAACAGATTATTTCTTAATTCTTAATGATGATCCCATAAGAATTCCTAAAATTATATTAGTAATTAAACTCTTTTATGTTAAGTCCTTGCTGATAATCAAAATTGCAACGAGAACTCTGCCAGACTTCAAGTGTCATGAGTTAAATGCTTTTGAGATAGCAAGCAGGTATCTACACTTAAGAGCACATTCCAAATCTTTCTGCCACCTTGGTGCCTATGGAGACCTGCTGGGAACAAGACTTTTAAAAGCAAGTATGTCTGGAAGGCTGTGGTGCAAGGCTATTTTTGCGGGCTACAAGCGAGGTCTCTGGAACCAAAGAGAGCACACGGTTCTTCTTAAAAATGAAGGCATTTATGCCCAAGATGAAACCGAGTTCAACTTAGGCAAGAGATATGCTTATGTGTAGAAAGCAAAAAACAATACAGTGATTCCTGGAGGAAAACAAAACAAAACCAGAGTGATCTGGGGAAAAGTAGCTCGGGCCCACGGAAACAAATGCCAATGGACACAGAATCCATGTGATGCTGCACCCATTCCAGATTTAAACTAATGGGGAGTAGATAAATAAAAGTAGATTTGGGGGGCTGGTGAGATGGCTCAGCGGGTAAGAGCACCCAACTGCTCTTCCGAAGGTGATAAGTTCAAATCCCAGCAACCACATGGTGGCTCACAACCATCCTTAATGAGATCCGGCATCCTCTTCTGGAATGCCTGAAGACAGCTACAGTGTACTTATATATAATAAATAAAATAAAATCTTAAAAAAAAAGTATAAAAAAAAAGTAGATTTGTGTTTTTGTAAAAAAAAAAAAAGAAAAGAAAAAAGAAAGAAAGAAAGAAAGAGAAAAAAAAGCACATTCCAAGAGGTAGTAAACGATTAACAAAAGATCATAAAAAGGGAACTAAGGATTTACTAAAGGTGCAAGGACAGAAGGTAAAATATGGACTGGGTTTATCTATATGAAACTTTACTAATAACTTAGTCACAAAAATTATGGTCTTTAACTTTCAATGAACCTGAGAGACAGATAATGAATGTTTAGCCAGATAATTACTCTTCATGGATATGCATGTAAACATTCTTTGTTGTAAAATTCTTATTCCCTTTATGATTTGAATTTGTTTGGATTTCTGGCGAACTTTTTGTTAAAAAAAAATGGGGGGGGGGTGCGTAGATGAACCATGTGATCTATTCTCCTAGAAAAGGTACAAAAGGCTACAAAAGATTACATTGTATAGCAATTGAGTTAAGGCATCCAGAGTAAGGAACTCCAAGCAAAAACGTTACATTAGAGCAAGAGGAAAGAACAAGATTAGGAGAAGAGAGCAGAGAGAACTGAAGAACTTTTTAAAAAGAAGAACCTTTTAGAAGAACTTCTTATATAACTTTCATAGAAAACTTTTTTGAGAAAACGTTTTAGAGAAAACTTAGAATTAAAGATTAAAATCACTTTTCAAAGCTTGAAGAGACGCAGGAAACCTGCCTCTGTACTTTTCTGCTTTCCTGCTGCTCACCAGTGCAGTTAGAGCTCCCTTTCCCCATTTTCCCAGCAGAAATGCCTCTGGCCTTTTGGAGAGGGCAGAAAGGGCCCGGCCCAGAGCAGACATGCCAGCTTTGGGAACAGACAAAAGGCAACATACCCCAGCCTCTGTGTCACCAAGGCTGACACTCTCTTTGATAGATAACCTGCATTTCTCCAGTGCAGATGGCTCCTGTCCTTGAAGGGACAGGAACTAAACATCCTTGAAATGATAAGTGGCTCACTCTTGGACCATGAGAGAAGGGCAGTTAAGTGTTCCCAGACATCTGTGACCAGTTTGTAAGAACACACTAGCTCCTGACAGCACCATAAAGTTACTTCCCAGATCAGAAGGATGCCCCTGCCAGCTCCATGAATCTGCCCCCGCTGTCTGAAACAAACATTATCAGGTTTGAAGGATAGTTTCCCCTTGTCACCTCCCCAGCCATGTAACCGAAGCCTAAGGATCCCTGCTTATGCATGTGCACATATAAACACTCCAAGCCCCTGGACAGGGACATTGCATTCCTAATCTGTACAGTGGGGAAAGCTTGAAATCTGGGTCTAATTTGTGAATAAAGGCTCTCTTTGTTATATTACATGGGTCTTGCAATTCTTAGAGTTATTCTGGGGTTCCCAAGAACTGAGCATAACATTCTTTTCATGAGACTTCAACTAACAGGCTGGAATCTTTGTTCAATCTCTTGTGGAGATGCAACAATAGAGATTTTATTAAAAACAACAATAACTCTAATACCAATGGATTCAATTCTCCAATAAAAAGACACAAGCTAACAGAATGGATATAAAAACAGGATCTATCCTTCTGCTGCATACTTTGACACCAAGAAACACATCTCAACATCAAACATATTACCCCAGAGTAAAAAAGATTTTCCAAGCAAATGGACTTAAGAAGCAAACTGCTGTAACTATTTTAATAGCTAATAAAATAGACTTCAAACAAAAATTAATCAAAAGAGATAAAGGATACTTCATACTCAAAGGAAAAATCCGCCAAGATGACTCTTTTTTTTTTTTTTTTTTTTTTTTTTTTTTTTGGTTTTCTCTGTGTGCCCTGGCTGTCCTGGAACTCACTTTGTAGACCAGGCTGGCCTCGAACTCAGAAATCCGCCTGCCTCTGCCTCCTGAGTGCTGGGATTAAAGGCGTGCACCACCATGCCCGGCTGCCAAGATGACTCTTAACATCTATGCCTCAAATGCAAGGGCACCCACATATGTAAAACAAACATTTTAAAGCTTAAATCAACATCAAACCTCACACATTAATCATGACATCCCACTCTCACCAATGAACAGGTCATCAAGACAGAAACCAAACAGAAATAATGTAGCTAATAGATGTTATGAATCAAATGGACCTAAAATTATCTACAGAATATTTCACCCAAACACAAAAGAAAATATTCTCTTCTCAGTACTTCACAGAACATTCTCCAACATTAACCACATACTCCATCACAAAGCAATTCTTTTTTTTTAAAGATTTATTTATTATTATATTTAAGTACACTGTTAGCTGTCTTCAGAAGAGAGTGTCAGATCTCATTATGGGTGGTTGTGAGCCACCATGTGGTTGCTGGGATTTGAACTCAGGACCTTCGGAAGAGCAGTCAGTGCTCTTAACCACTGAGCCATCTCACCAGCCTCACAAAGCAATTCTTAACAAGTACAAGAAAATTGAAATAATGCACCACCCCATCTTATCAGACCACCAATTAAAGTAGATTTCAAAAACAGAAAAAAACCGAAAGCCTGTAAATTCATGAAAACTGAACAACTTTCTACTCAATGTCAACTGGGTCAGGGAAGAAATAAAAAAATTAAGGACTTTCTAGAATTCAATGAAAATTAAGGCGCAACATACCCAAACTTATGGCACACGATGGAAGCGGTATAAGAAGAACATTCATAGAACTAAGTGCCTTCATAAAGAAATTGGAGAGATCTCATACTAGCAACTTTAAAACCTGAAAGCTTTAAAATAAAAAGAAGAAAATACACCCAAGAGCAGTGGACGTAATCAAACTGAGGGCTGAAATCAATAAAATAGGAACAAAGAGAACAATACAAAGAATCAATGAAACACAGAGTTGGTTCTTTGAATAAGTCAATAAGATACTGAAGGAATATTGCCCAATTAATTTTATGAGGCCACAGTCACTTTGATGTGCAAACCATACAAAGAATCAACAAAGAAAGAAAATTACAGACCAATTTCCCTCATAAACATCGATGCAAAAATACTCAATAAAATACCCATAAACCAAATCTAAGAACAGACCAAAAATATCATCTACCAAGTAGGCTTCATCCCAGAGATGCAGGAATGGTTCAACATTTGCAAATCCATCAATGTAATCCATTGTATAAACAAACTGAAAGGAAAACAAAACACATCATCATCTTGTTAGATGCTAAAAAAGCCTTGACAAAATTCAACATACCTTCACAATAAAAGTCTTGGCAAGATCAGGGATACAAGGGACATTCCTAAACATAATAAAGGCAATTTACAGCAAGCCTTTCACCAACATCAAATTAAATAGAAACATAAAGGAATTCCACTAAAATCAGAAACAAAATAAGGCTGTCAACTCTCTCCATATCTATTCAATATAGCATTTGAAGTTCTAGCTAGAGCAAAAAGATCAAGGGGATACAAATTGGAAAGAAAAAAGTCTAAGTATTGATATATGCAGATGATATGACAGAATAGATACATGGTCCCCAACAATTCTACCACATTGGTACACTATATTGATGACATTATGCTGATTGGACCAAGTGAGCAGGAAGTAGCAACCACTTTGGACTCATTGGTAACATATATGCGTATCAGAGGATGGGAAATAAATCCAACCAAAACTCAAGGACCATCTACCTCAGTGAAATTCTTAGGAGTTCAGTGGTGTGGGGCATGCAGAGATATTCCTTCTAAGGTGAAAGATAAGTTATTGCACCTGGCCCCTCCCACCACCAAGAAAGAAGCACAACATCTAGTGGGTCTATTTGAATTCTGGAGACAGCACATTCCTCACTTGATTGTTACTCAGGCCTAGCTTTGTGTAGGGCCTGGAACAGGAGAAGGCTCTTCAACAGGTCCAGGCTGCTGTGCAGGTTGCTCTACCACTTGGATCATATGACCCAGCAGACCTCATGGTACTTGAGGTGTTGGTGGCAGATAGAGATGCTGTTTGGAGCCTCTGGGTCACAGAAGAGACCTTTGGGATTTTGGAGCAAAGCTCTACAATCATCTGCAGACAACTATTCTCCCTTTGAAAAACAGCTCTTGGCCTGCTATTCGGCCTTAGTGAAAACTGAATGTTTGATAATAAAACACCAAGTTACCATGCAACCTGAACTACCCATCATGAGCTGGGTGCTATCAGACCCTGGAAGTGGTATATACGTGATTGGGCCAGAGCAGATCCTAAAGGCACAAGCAAGTTACATGAAGTTGCTCAAATGCCTATGGTTTCTACTCCTGTTACAATGCCATCTCCTGCCAAGCATGTGCCTACAGCCTCATGGGGTGTTCCCTATGATCAGTTGACTGAAGAAGAGAGGACTAGAACCTGGTTTACCAATGGCTCTGCATGTTATGCAGGCACCACCCAGAAGTGGACAGTTGCAGCATTACAACCCCTTTCTGGGACAACCCTGAAAGATACAGGAGAAGGAAAATCTTCACAGTGGGCAGAACTTCAGGCAGTATATGGTATTACAGTTTGTTTGGAAGAAGAAATGGCCAGATGTGCAATTGTTCACTGACTCATGGGCTGGATGGATGGATTAGCTGGATGGTCAGGAACTTGGAAAGATCATGACTGGAAAATTGGTGAGAAAGACATCTGGGGAAGAAGTGTGTGGATAAATCTCTCCAAATGGGCAAAGGATGTGAAGATATTTGTGTCCAATGTAAATGCTCACTAAAAGGTGACTTCAGCTGAGGAGATGTTCATTAATCAAGTGAATAAGATGCCCTGTTCTGTAGACAGTCAGACTCTTTCCCCAGACATCCCTGTCACTGCTCAATGGGCACATGAACAAAGTGGCCATACTGGCTGAGATGGAAGTTATGCTTGGGCCCAACAACACAGACTTCCACTCACCAAGGCTGACCTGGCTACAGCTGCTGCTGAATGCCAGATCTGCCAACAGCAGAGACCAACACTGAGCCCCAGATATAGCACTATTTCTGGAGGTGACCAGCCAGCAACCTGGTGGCAGGTTGACTACATTGGACCACTTCCTCCATGGAAAGGACAACGTTTTTGTTGTTAATGGAGTAGAACTTATTCTGGCTATGGATTTGCCTTTCCTGAACATAATGCTTCTGCCAAAACCACCATCTGTGGACTCACCGAATGCTTTATCTATCATCATGGTATTCCACACTGTACTGCTTCTGACCAAGGGAATCTTTTCACAGCCAGAGAAGTGTGACAGTGGGCCCATGATCATGGAATTCACTGGTCTTACTATGTTCCCCATCATCCTGGAGCAGCTTGTCTGATAGAAAGATGGAATGGCTGAGGCAAAGTTCTTCAGAAGGCAGTATATGCTTTGAATCACCGTCCAATATATGGTATGGTTTCCCCCATAGCCTTGATCCATGGGTCCAGGAATCAAGGGGTGGAAAAAGGAATAGTTTCACTTACTATCACTCCTAGTGACCCTCTAGGGAAATTTTTGTTTCCTGTCCCCACAACTCTAGGTTCTGCTGGCCTAGAAGTTTTGGTTCCAGATGGGGGAGTGCTCATACTAGGAGCCATAACAAACATTCCATTGAACTGGAAGCTCAGACTTCCCCCTGGTCATTTTGGGCTTCTAATACCCTGAAACCAATAGGGTAAGAAAGGAATAAAAGTGTTAGGAGGGGTGATAGAGACAGATTACCATGAAGAAATTGGACTGTCTCTCCACAATGGAGGTAAACAGGATTATGTCTGGAGTGCAGGAGACCCCTTAGGGCATCTCTTAGTACTACCATGTCCTGTGATTAAAGTCAATGGGAAACTACAACAGCCTAATCCAAGCAGGATGACAAAGGACACAGACCCATCAGGAATGAAGAAGGTATGGGTCACTCCTCCAGGAAAAGAGCCAAGACCTGCTGAGGTGCTTGCCGAGGGTGAAGGAAATACAGAATGGGTAGTAGAGGAAGGTAGTTATAAAAACCAGCTAAGGCCATGTAACCAGTTGCAGAAATGAGGATTATAAAGTAATATGAATGCTTCTGTCTTATTTTGTTAAGAATACGTTTGTCTTTCTTCCAATTTCTTTAACATCAATTGGTATTTAAGTTGAAACACTAAAAGAATGTTCCCAAGGGACATTGCTCCATTGTAAATTTATAAATGTGTTTGTGATTGTACGAGGAATAGTTATATTGTGTTAGGCGTTTTCACGACCTTATTATTGTTTCATGGGGACATGAGATAAGGTGGATTGTCCTGGCTATTCCTGGTTGTCAACTTGACTATATCTGGAATGAACTACAATCCAGAATTGGAAGGCTCACCAGGGATGCTAATCTGGAGGCTGGGAGATACAAGTTTCTGACCTGAATCTTGGCATGGAGATTTTGAGGCATAGTGGTTATGAATTCAGAAGATTAAGACAGGGAAATCTCTGAGTTCAAGGTCATCTAGGATTAAAGGCGTGATGGCACACACTTTTAATCTGGGCTATACCTTCTGCTGGAGACCTACATAAGGACATTGGAAGAAGGAAGATTGACTCTTCTTTACCTGCTTATCTTGTGGGACTGAGCAACTGTTAGATCCTTGGACTTCCATTCACAGCTGCTACTGATCATTGTTGGAAGTTGGGCTACAGACTGTAAGTCATCAAAAATTCCTTTATTATATAGAGACTACCCATAAATTCTGTGACTTTACAGAACCCTGACTAATACTCAGGCTAAGACAGAAATCAGGGAAATAACAACCTTCACAATACACAAAAAATAATATAAAATATCTAGGGGTAACGCTAAGCAAGTGAAAGACCTATATAATAAAAACTTCAAGTCTTTGAAGAAGAAAATTGAAGAATATATCAGAAAATGGGAGGATCACCCATAATCATGGATGAGAAGAATTAACATAGTAAAAATGGCTATTTTACCAAAAGCAATCTACAGATGCACACAATCTCCATCAAAATTCCAGCACAATTATTTATAGACCTTGAAGAAACAATACTCAACTTCACATGAAAAAGCAAAAAACCCAGAATAGCTAAAACAATCCTATATAATAAAAGATGTTCCAGAGGTATCACCATCTCTAATTTCAATATTAAAGAGTTGTAGTAAGCCAGGCGTGTTGGTGCATGCCTTTAATCCCAGCACTTGGGAGGCAGAGGCAGGCAGATTTCTGAGTTTGAGGCCAGCCTGGTCTACAGAGTGAGTTCCAGGACAGCCAGGGCTACACAGAGAAACCCTGTCTCAAAAAAAACCAAAAAAAAAAAAAAGTAATAAATACCACATAGTATTAGCATAAAAATAGACACATTGATCAGTAGAATCTAATCAAAGACCCAGGTGGAAATCCATATACCTATGAACACCTGATATTTGATAAAGAAGCCAGAAACATACAATGGAAAAAAAAGAAGCATCGTCAACAAATGATGGTCTAACTGGATGTCTATATGTAGAAGAATCCAAATAGATCCATATCTATCACCCTGCACAAAACAAGTCCAAATGGATCAAAGACCTCAAAATAAAACCAGATACTCTGAACCTACTAGAAGAGAAAGTGGTGACTCTCCTTGATTGCATTGGTACAGGAGACAACTTCCTAAATAGAACACCAACAGCACAAGAACTAAGATAATTAATAAGTGGAACCTCATGAAACTGAAAAGCTTGTGTAAGGGAAAGGACTCCCACCATCTACAGTACAAAATGGCATCCCACAGAATGGAAAAGATTCACTAACTTCACATCAGACAGAGGGTTAATATATAAAAAATGGGGTACAGATCTAAACAGATAATTCTCAACAGAGAAATCTCAAATGTCAGAGAAACACTTAAAGAAATGTTCAACATCTTTAGTCATCAGGGAAATGCAAATCAAAACAACCCTGAGATTCCATCTTACACCTGTCAGAATGGCTATGATAAAAACACAAGTGACAGCTCATGCTAGCCAGTATGTGGAGCAAGAAGAACACTCCTCCATTGTTGGTGAGACCGCAAACTGTACATCTACTTGGAAATCAATATAGTGGTTTCTCAGAAAATTGGGACTCATTATACCTTAAAACCCAGCTATACCACTTCTGAATATATATGTAAAGGATGGTCAATCATATTACAAGGACACTTGCTCAAATATATATATATATATATATATATATATATATATATATATATATATATATATATATATATATATATATATATTTATTTTTGGTTTTTCGAGACAGGGTTTCTCTGTATAGCCCTGGCTGTCCTGGAACTCACTTTGTAGACCAGGCTGGCCTCGAACTCAGAAATCTGCCTGCCTCTGCCTCCCGAGTGCTAGGATTAAAAGCGTGCGCCACCACGCCCAGCGCTCAACTATATTCATAGCAGATTTATTCATAATAGCCAGAAACTAGAAAAATGTGGTTCATTTACACAGTGGCGTATTACTCAGCTGTAAAAACAATGACTTCATAAAATTTGCAGGCAAATGGATAGAACTAGAAAAATCATCCTAAGTAAGATAACCCAGACCTAGAAAGACAAACATGGTATGTACTCAGTTATAAGTGGATATTAACTGTAAAGTAAAAGACAATCATGCTATAACTCACACATCCTGAGAGGCTAAGTAACAAGGAGGGCTTAAGAGGTAATACAAGGATCTCCCTGGGAAGGGGAAATAGAATAGATTTTGCTGGTAGGCTGGGGGCAGGGGGTGGGAATAGGAGGGATAGGGGCAGGAGAAAATTTTGGGCTCAATGACTGGAACTGGGGGGCATTTTGGAAGCAAGGTGGAAATCTAGAGCAATAGAAACTCCATGAAATCTATGAGAGCAACCCTAGCAAAGACTCCTTGTAATGTGGGTTCTTGGAGCCTGAACCAGCCATCTTCCATAACCAGGCAAGGCCTCAAGTAGAAGGTTTGAGATACCAACCCAGCCACAAAATCTTCAACCTATAGTTTATTCTGCCTGAAGAGTGTTCTGGGACTGCAGTCTAGCATAATCATCATCAGAGATACCAGACAGACTTCATCCAGCAACTGATGGGGGCAGAAGCAGAATCCCAGAGCCAAACATTAGATAGAGCTCAGGGAGTCCTGCAGAGGAAGGGGAGAAAGGATTGCAGGAACCAAAGGGGTCAGGGATACCTCAAGGACATGGCCCACAAAATCAACTGACTAGGACTCATGGGGCTCACAGAGATCAGGGAACCTGTAGGGGTCTGTCCTAGGTCCTCTGTGTACATTCTGAATACACAAGCTGAATAGCTTGGTGTTCTTGTGGGATTCTTAACAGTGGAAGTGGGGACTGTCCCTGAGTCTTTTGCCTTCTTGTGGGGCCCTTTTCCTCCTACTGGGTTGCCTGTCCAGCCTTGATGAGACAGTAAATGCCTAATCTTATTGTAGCTCGTTATGCTGTGTTTGCTTGATGTCCTTGGGAGGCCTGCTCTTTTCTGAGGAGAGAAAGGTGGGAGTGAATCTGGGGGGAGAGGAGAGATGGTGGGAAAAGACTAGGGAGAGGAAACTGCAGTTGGGATATGATATAAGAGAAAAGAATTTAAAAGGAAGGGAGGGGCAGACGGACAGAGAGATAGACAAACAAACTAGGGTAGCTGGGCAGTATAACTTTAATCCCAGCCCACAGGAGGCAGAGGCAGGCAGATCCCCAAGTTTGAGGCTGGCCTGGTCTACAGAGTGAGTTTCAGGACAGTCAGGGCTACACAAAGAAATCCTGTTTCAAAGAACCAAACAAACAAACAAATATGCAAAAAGGAAACTAATTTAGCGTGATTAATACACATTGTTAACTATCATAATAACATAATATTCATTAGTTATAAAATATTCTCACCATTTGTGCAGTAGGATTTCCCAAAGACTGAAGATCATATTGAATAGGCTGCCCATTTTGGTCCAAAAGATGAAATTGCTCTTCATGAAGGGCCTGTGTGTCAGTCAGTGTCTCTGGCATATCCTGTGATGTGAGTGAATCATATGTGGTAGGGGGATCATTTTGCCCAAAGGAAGAATCCCCAGAGTCCATACAGGTCTGATGCTTTTGAAAAGAAAAAAAATTTTACTTCAGTCTTCATAAAAAATACCATATTTTTACAATCTCTAAAAAAAGACTATATACTAAACATAGACAGACATTTATATTACAGTTAATTGTTCATTTTACTTTTGCAACAAAAGGGTTTTTTTTCATTTTTATTTTTTATGTTTTTTTAGACAGAGTATCTCTGCCTCTGCCTCTGCCTTCTAAGTGCTGGGACTAAAGGTGTGCACCACTATGCCCAGTGAGTTTGGGTATTTTTAGTGCTGGATATCGAACCCAGGACTTTCTACATTCTAGGTCAACCATTTACACTGAGCTATATTCTACCCCAAATTTGTCTTCAGCCAGTGGTTTCCACCCTCCTAATGCTGTGATCCTTTATACAGCAACTCATGTGTGCTGACCCCACCATAGGATTACTTACATTGCTATTTCATAACTGTCATTTGCTACTGTTATGAACTATAATGTAAATATTTGTTTTGAGAATAACCCTGTGAAAGGGTCATTTAACCCCAAAATGGGTTGTGACCCACAAGCTGAGAACAGATGTCCTAAGTGAAATTGCTGACTTTTATATATTTTTGTTTTGTTTTTTGTTTTTTTTTTTGTTGTTGTTGTTTTTTGTTTGTTTGTTTTTCGAGACAGGATTTCTCTGTTTAGCCCTGGCTGTCCTGGAACTCACTCTGTAGACCAGGCTGGCCTCGAACTTAGAAATCCACCTGCCTCTGCCTCCCGAGTGCTGGGATTAGAGGCCTGTGCCACCACGCCCAGCACAAACTATTCTTCAAGCATGAAAAGTTGTTAAATGTCAAGCTGCACCGGGCATGGTGGCGCACGCCTTTAATCCCAGCACTTGGGAGGCAGAGGCAGATGGATTTCTGAATTCGAGGCTAGCCTGGTCTACAAAGTAAGTTCCAGGACAGCCAGGGCTATATAGAGAAACCCTGTCTCGAAAAACCAAAAAAATTAAAAAATTAAAAAAAAAAAGTCAAGCTGCTCTTCTTAAGATGAGAACACTTTCCCGTGAATCCCTACCTGGAATCCCTGGGCCTCTCCTTCTGACTTCTCACCATCGTCACAGCTGCCCGCTAAGGAATGATGCTGCTCCATGCTGGCTTCACACTCAGTTCCATTTTCTCTGATTTGTTAATGGCTGAAAGGTTAAACACCTGGTCAAATGGACAATTAATGACAGTTTATGGGGATGTAAATCCTAAGTAAAATTTTTATCTTCCGTACTATGGCCTCTCACACAATTTAAATAAAAAAAATTTCCTTTCTATAAATAGAAAATTACTGTTTTTGTTAATTAACTTGCCAAGGCATCAGAATGCATTTAAGGCAAACTAAATATTAGGATTACATAGTTCTCTCATTCTGTCCTTAATTACATCCTAGGCTTGCTCACTAAAATTGAATTTGTGTTATAAAGTTACGTTATACTCACTGCACATATTTAATGAAATAAAAGGTTAATTTTATGGGTTGGGTGTAACCAATACAACATTACATAATTTTTTTTTTTTTTTTGGTTTTTCGAGATAGGGTTTCTCTGTGTAGCCCTGGCTGTCCTGGAACTTACTTTGTAGACCAGGCTGGCCTCGAGCTCAGAAATCCACCTGCCTCTGCCTTCCAAGTGCTGGGATCAAAGGCATGCGCCATGGCTACATTACATAATTTTTGAAAAGATGTCTTGGTACAAATGGGACTATGGAGGTATGAGAACATGTGTCCTTCAGAACATGCTAATCTATATAGCCTCATGCAACCTTAGAGAAGATGCCTTGTGCTGATGGTATTACACATACATGGCAATATGTGTCCCTCAAGATAGGTTAACTATACAGCATCACATAATTTTAGAAAAGATGCTTTGGTGCTGACAGGACTATTCGTCCATGGAATATGTGTCCTACAGGACACATTCTGAATACTCTAGTGGATATCTAAAACCTCAGAAAAGAGCAAATCCTTCATGTGCATTTCTATACCACCATTTTTATATTAGGTCTATTAGGCACAATAAAAGATAAGTAATAACAATAATAAAATAGAATGATTACACTATAGTACAATAAAAGTTATTCCTAGAATTTCCCATTTAGTATTTTCTAGTCATGGCTCTTTACAGGAAACTGAAATTATGAAGAGTAGTGTGAGGCCTACAAGATAGCTTAGTAGGGAAAGTCCTCTGGTCTCTACATGCACACACACACCCTGCCCACAATTAACAATAAAAAAGTTTTTTTCAGTTAAAGTTTCAGATAAGGGGAAACTACTAGACATAGTTATGTAACCAACCAAAGATGAGTTTGTCAGGCTCTACCACTGAAGACACAACAGACTTTGATTGTGGTACCTAGAGAGCTCAAGCTAGAACTGACCTGACAGCTTCCTCTCTACAAGCCAGTTTGCATAGTGCTAGAAGGTGCTATTCTGGCCACTGGGACGAAAAAGGCATTAATGGACTTATTCAGTAGTAGACCCTGTATGCTGTAATAGTGACCAACCAGGTGAGATGTGCTTACTGGTACATCAATGGCACTGTTATTATGGAGGTAGCCAACTGCTTCCTAGCTGGATTTGAGGCCCACTATATATTTGGTGCTCTAAACCTAGTTAAGAGCCCATGGCTAGAGAGGTCATAGCTGCTGCAAGGAAACCTGCTATTGTTTTGCTGAATGAACATATCAAACTGTCTTCTAAATAGGTTTAGAGCCAGAGATTTGTGCTGCTCTCAATTCTGGTCAGGAAAGCTTTTTTATCTGCAGTGAGTTACAGTCAAAGTACTCAGACTTGGAGAATGTTGAATGCTCAGCCCCAAATGGGATAGTTAATCCATTCTACCTCCCCTCCAAAGCTCAAGAAACGGGGAGTGGTGAGAAAGAATGTAGGAATCAGGGGATGAGGATGAGTGTCAGGAAATGTCTTCTGGACATAACATGATCATTGCCCTCATGAACTTCTAGCAGCTATGGTTACCTGCAAAAAAAAAAAAAATCAAGCTGATCAATATTCTAGTATGGATGGAAGAGGGGCTCACAAGGCCCCATCCTTAGCTGAGGAGCTATTGGCAATTGAGATCTCCTGGACAATGAGAAGTAAGTTTTCTTCAGGTGGTGGCCTCTGGTAGCACTAACTGGACTCAGGGATTATGAAGGTGAGCGGAACATGTGTTGGGGAAGGCTGAAGGAAGTGGAATTTGGGTTGGCTATGATCAAGAGACATTGTACATATTATGAAATTATCGAAGAGTAACTTTTTTAAATCCTGAAGACAATAACAATGGTACTCTTAACATTCTGATGTCTCTATCTCCTCCAGTTGAGCATGGATTGTACATGCTTAGAATCCCAGTAATCAGGAGGCAGGAAGATTGAGTTCTAGGATTACATATGTAACATCTAACAGCCTGGCTTACATAACGAGACTTATCTTAAAGATAAAACTAAACACTCATACTACCTAGTATTAGCTTGACAATCTTGGAAGTGAGAAATTATGCACAATGTAAACTTTGAGGCACTTGGGCCTAGTATCCTAAGGCCAGCTGCCAGCCAGCACAAGCTAGAGCCCGGTAAATTTATTCAAACTATCTGATCTGGCCAGCTTAGTCTACTATGGGCTTCTTTGCCCAGTCTTTCTCTCAAAAACCACAAGAAGGTTCCTCTGCAGTCTTCTTCCCATGTCTACCTACCACTGACCTTGGTGTTATATTGTTGGTACTTTGTGGTACAGCATGCCTACTCCTTTTGAGAACTGTGAATAATGGGCTGGTTTCCCAATGGCAATTGTCTCTTCCTCTGTTGATCTCACCATACCTAAATAGAAGAAAAGTCATGAATACATAAATGCAAAGATCCTAAATAAAACCACAGGTTACAAACTCAGTAATGTCTATAAGAAAACAATTCTCTGATGTGACCTATTAGATGGCTCACTGAGTAAAGAAAGTTGCTAGCTGCCAAGCCTGATGATCTCTACTAAATTCCTGGAACCCCAACAGTGAAAGAAGAGAGCTGTTCTCTGACGACCTTAGTGACCTGCATCGAGGTGTGTGCTTGAATGAGCACATGTGCATACACAAACACGTGCATACACTAAATAAGTCAGTAAGTAAATAACAGGTTTACATGCAAACAAACTCCCATATACAAAAAAAAAAATAATCAGCCTAATAAAACCCTGGTATCACTAAATTTAATTGATTTATATAGCCCTAAGAAAGAAAAACAGTAAGATACCATGGTATAGATTCTTTTACCACTTAAAATTTCTGTTCCGCCGGGCGTGGTGGCGCACGCCTTTAATCCCAGCACTCGGGAGGCAGAGGCAGGCAGATTTCTGAGTTCGAGGCCAGCCTGGTCTACAAAGTGAGTTCCAGGACAGCCAGGGCTATACAGAGAAACCCTGTCTCGAAAAAAAACAAAAAACAAAAAACAAAAACAAACAAACAAAAAAAAACTTCTGTTCCATACTTATTGAAGAATCTTTTAAATTTAAGTGGATTTGTATTATATAAAACTCACACTTTTTTTTTTTTTAGATTTGCTTATTGTATTTATGGGTACACTGTAACTATCTTCAGAGACACCAGAAGAGGGCACCAAATACCATTACAGATGGCTGTGAGCCACCATGTGGTTACTGGGAATTGAACTCAGAACCTCTGGAAGAGCAATTGGTGCTCTTAACCACTGAGCCATCTTTCCAGCCCTAAAACGCATACATTTATAAGAAGAAAAGTATATGCAAAATATACCCCCTCTAAACCATGCCTTTGCATCTGAATCTCATTCAGTGAAAACATTTATTTATTCTTTCTTTCTTTTTTTCTTTCTTTTTTTTTTCCCGAGACAGGGTTTCTCTGTATAGCCCTGGCTGGCCTGGAACTCACTCTGTAGACCAGGCGGGCCTCGCACTCAGAAATCTGCCTGCCTCTGCCTCCCGAGTACTGAGATTAAAGGTGAGAGCCACCACTGTCTGGCCAGTAAAAACTCAAGAGTTTTTCAACTCAGAGTTTCTGGTATCCACCTTAAGATGTTTCTGTCATGAGTAGAACAGGTATTCTTTAATTTTTAAAAAAGATTTGTTTATTTACTTTATGTATGTGAGTACATTGTTGCTCTCTTCAGACATACCAGAAGAGGGCATTAGATCCCACTATAGATGGTTGTGAGCTACCTTGTGGTTGCAAGGAATTGAACTCAGTACCTCTGGAAAAGCAGTCAGTGCTCTTACCCACTGAGCCATCTCTCCAGCCCAGAACAGATATTCTTATTCCAGTTTCTGATGTATTGATAAAGCATAACTGTTATCTTCCTTCATCCGTCTAAAACTCTTCATTATACCCATTAGGTCTCAATGAACTCAAAGAGTGTTGTTCTTAAACCTTTAAGCCATAGACACTTATTTCTCAAAGATTTGGACACAAGACAAACAATCTCAATTAACAAATAATCTTTCTCCTTTTCTTATATTCCTGCCAGCATATATATGTTCGTTTTGATTTTAACCATTCTAACTGGGATAATATCAAATCCCATAGTAGTATCAATTTGAATCTACCTGATGGCTACAATGCTTGCTGAACATTTAAAAAAGAATTCTTAGCAATTTATGTTTTTTTTTTCCTTTGTTAACTTTCTGTTTAATTCTACTCAAGATTTTTTAACTGGACTATTTGGGTTTTGGGTGTTTAGGGTTTTTTGTTTGTTTTTTTTTTTTTTTTGAGCTATTTGTATATTTCAGACACCAGCCCTCTGTCAGACACATGGTACATACATAAGTTCACAGCAGCTATGACTGCATGCATAAGATTTACCAAGATTCAGATAGATAAAGTCAAAGAATGGAAGGAAACAGGAGTCATAAAGTTCTACACACACACACACACACACACCAGCTGCCAGGCAGTGGTGATGCACACCTTTAATCCCAGCAGTTGTGAGACAGAGGCAGGTGGATCTCTGAATTTGAGTATAGCCTGGTCTACAGAGTGAGTTCCAGGACAGCTGAAGCTACACATAGAAAGGGTGACTCAAAAGAACAGAAGAGGAACAGGAGGAGGAGGAGGAGGAGGAAGAAGCAAAAGAAAGAAAAGGAAAGACAGGGAAAAGGAAAGGGAAAGGGAAAGGGAAAGGGAAGAGCTCCATCCTACACCTATGTACATACTGGCAGCATTAAAACGACTCAATGGGTTAAAAAGGGGGGTTGGGGGGAGAAGAAGAAAAAAAGGAGAAGGAGGAAGAGGAGAAGGAGATGGCTAGACATGGGTGGCCCATGCCTTTAGGCCCAGCACTTGAGGGGCAGAGACAGGTGAATCTCTGTTAATTCAGGACCAGCCTGGTCTACCGAGTTCCAGGACAGCCAGGGCCACACAGAGAAACTCTTGTCTTCAAAAACCAAAAACCAAACCAAACCAAACTAACAACCAACCAAACCAGAAAGAAAAAAAAAAAGAGACAACTGATGAAGAAACAAAGTTTACAGAGTTATCACCTTCAGGCAGTGGCTCAAGTCTCAAGTCCAGATGCCTATGTTACTTTGCCTCAGAAATGCCCATTCATTGGGGGTCTTCCTTTGGGAGCACTAAATTATAACAGTGCCAGCCGCGTGCTTATGTGAAAGCTGTGACTGTGCCTTCACAGTAGCATGTTCTCTGCAAGGAAATGGTGGTTAATGTATATTTTACACTACATAATTTTATTTATTACCAGGCTAATATGATAGAGCCTTATTCCACTCAGGTAAAAAGAGCTAAAGTCTAAGAATGACTAGTGCTTTTGTCCTGGAATAAGTGACCTTTGCCCTGATTCCTCATCTACAATTACAGATTTATTTTAGGACCAACAAGACTACAGTTATCACTGAAACAATGATTTCTGTAGCCACATTTTCTTCCTTCGATGAAAATGATTACCAGTGGAGCATCTCTGGGAGCCACAAGAAGCTTGAAAATAAAGTTTCCACACCTACAACCTATAGTCCTAGACCTGACAGATATACTGGGTAAGCAGGAAGTACCAGGACTGGTCACAAGAAGCACAAAGAAAGAAGCATTAAGGATGGAGAATATTTAATAAACTCCAGAAAGCCCACTTTTCTTTTTTTTAGGAAACTGCTTTCTAGGATGTTCATATCACTTTACAAAGGTAAAGGGGTACAAGGCTAGAGAGGTTGTTCAGTAGTTATGAACACGTACTGCTTTGCAGAGGACCAGAGCACAAGCTTCCCAATGCCCACATAAAGTGGCTCACAACACCTGCAGCCCCAGCTTCAGATGGTATGTCCTCTTCTGGCCTCTGTGGGCACTTCACTCATGTGCACAAATCACAAACAAGACTAACATATTAAAAATCAATCTTTTTTTAAAATAAAGATTTGGAAGAAATGGTAAATTAGTGCTTCTGTGATTTTTACTTTATAAAGGCTATTTGTTTGCACATGGTGAACTCATGGCAGAGGGCTAGAAATTCGTCAGGATATTTCTCTAGAAGGGGCAACACTTGGGCTATGGACATTTGATTTTGATCAACAGCCAAAATATTTGTTCAAAACATTAAGGGTAATATCTCAGGTATACTTTCTGAAAAACTTTCAACATCAATCTTGTGTTTCCACCATAACCTTTATAGACTAAAATGTATCCTTTAAAACCAATAATCCAAGCCAGGTGTGTGGGTGGGGGGGAAGAACTTTAATCTCAGCACTAAAAGGCAGAGGTGGGCAGATCCAACTTTTTAACTTTTTGTAGAAAAGTTAAAGATCATGTTTAAAATATATTTTATTTAAGGGTTTGTCTTCCATAAAAACTTCTACAATCTTGATTTCTATAGATTTTTTTTTTCTTTTCTTTTCTTTTTTTTTTTTTTTTTGAGACAGGGTCTCTCTGTGTAGCCCTGGCTCTCCCAGAACTCACTCTGTAGACGAGGCTGACCTCAAATTCACAGAGATCCACCTGCCTCTTTAATTCCCGAGTACTGGAATTAAAGGCCTGCACCACCATCATCACCACCACCCAACAATTTCTACAGCTCTTACCCTGCACACACAAATGTTTTTATTTCTTTGCTCTTTGAGAGCTTAAGAATTAGTTAATATTCTATTTTACACTGACTCTGAAGTGATTTGATTATCCATTTAATGGTAAGTGGAGTACAGTGGTTTCCTGCCCTCTTACCCTTGGGTACAGTAGTGGGCCCATATGTATACCTGAAATCAAGTGAATGTGGTCTCTGAAATAGCTTGTTGTACTATTGATGTTACTAAACTAGCCTATAGCTTTTCTTTCCAAATTATGAATTTCATCATTTTACTTAAACACTTTTTAACTTCTCTTTGGCACATGTGAATTGCTATTATCACCACTTTTGCACTTATTGTGTCACAAGGTCTACGATAATGTCTTAATAACCAAAAGCCTACTACCTACTAATAGGTGAGCAGCACATAGAGTGGACACATAAATGATTCATATCCCAGGTAGGATGGTGCAAGACACTGTGTTACTGAGAAAGACATACAATCTCAAACTCATCAATTATTTCTAGGATTTCCACTTCATATTGACAGCAGGTAACTAAAACTGAGGAACACAAACCCTGTGGATAAAACGAAACTAGGCTAATTCTCTTAAAATCCCAAAGCGTGGGCCAGGATGTGGCTAAAGCAGCAGACTGTTGGCCAAGGACACACAAAGCCCTGAGATTAATTCCAGAATGACTCAAGATTCAAAACAAGCAACAAGCAAGTGTGGTTGGCTGCAGGCAGGTATAATCCCAGTATTCAGGAGGTAGTAGGTGAGCCTAGAGTTCAAAGCTAATCTGGGGAAACATAGTCAAATCAAATCCATCCTGGATTACATAGAGACTCAGTCTCAAAACAAAAACAAAAACAAAAAAAACCTCAAAAACCCAAAACCCAAACCAAACAAATAAAAAAACCCTAATAACAAAAAACAAATAAAAAAAACACCAAGAGACTGTAAGAAAAAGAAATCTTGTTCCAGATAACACTGAGTCTTCATGAGGACCCCAGTAAATGAATCCCAGAAGTCTGCCGTTTACATAAACTAAAATTAAGAGAACAAACACTCTAGCATTAGCTATCTAGGTAATACGTACAAGACACACCAGCTAAGACATCTAACTCACTATTGAAAAAAAGCTTGACCCGGGTATTCTTAGTTACTTATCTTTCCTTAACTAAATACTTTAGCCAAATAAAAATATATTTTAGTGAATTCAAGATGTGTGTTTGGCAAAACTGAACTCTTTGAGTAATTCGTGTTCTGTATCTCCCTAATCATAGTTTTCCACTCGAATTAAGATTTAAAAAGTGTATTGATTTCCAAATGTATTGTTTTTTTTTTTTTTGTTTTTTTTTTGTTTTTTTTTTTTTGGTTTTTTCGAGACAGGGTTTCTCTGTGTAGCCCTGGCTGTCCTGGAACTCACTCTGTAGACCAGGCTGGCCTAGAACTCAGAAATCCGCCTGCCTCTGCCTCCCGAGTGCTGGGATTAAAGGCGTGCGCCACTACGCCCAGCTCCAAATGTATTGTTAATCTGAGAAGTCCAAATTAAAGAAAGTTTAAAACGACGTTTTAATCAATTATATGTTATCAGTAAAAATTCAATAGTTAACATGTCTGATAACACACTGTTATCAGCAAACCCAATCTGAACAAGGAATTTTTTTTTTTTTTCTGTATTTTGGGCAGAGGTTTTTCTCATTTTCTGCCTCCACCTACCTCAGTAAAGTTTCTGTTAAAAACTTCTATTGGTAGCTCTTATGAGAGCAATAGTAAACATTTTCTGAGTGCTTATGTGGCATTCAATTGTCACAGCTAATCTTACTGTGGCACAGAGGTTAAGTAACACAGGTAGAATCAAATTCAGGCATTCCTGTTATGGGGCATGCAATTCTGTAAAATGAATAAACTAAAAACAGTCATGCTTTTGGGGTCGTTGTCCACTTAACAAATGATTGTTTTTCGCCTCCAACTGAGTAGATAACTTCTAATTTTCTACGGGTTTAAATTTAATTAGGCGACATATAGAAAATCTCTCACTATATTCACCTGTTCACTCATACCGCTAAGCCAACACGTTTTCCAATCCAGTTCTGCCTGACTCTAAATTGCTGTCTCAGAGGAGTGTGTCTCTGTATCTCACCCCATCCCCGGAGGCTTTCAGGAGAATGCCTTTAAAAAGTGACTTTGGGATCTTAAGAGTAATAGCCCCCATCTATTCTCCACTCAGGAAAATAACTAGAGTAATAATCGAGACCACTGAGACCGAGACAAGCCTTTGAGTGATATCAAGATATAAAAAAAGAAAAAAGAAAGAGAGAGAGAGAGAGAGAGAGAGAGAGAGAGAGAGAGAGAGAGAGAAGACCGAAAGCAGGGGGGAAGGTGCAGAGGACGCTTTTCTAAACATCAGACTCGGAAAGGAGTAGAGAGGCCCCTCCGCTCTGGCCCAGGACTCGGGTGCTCCGTAGCGATGGTGCGTTCTCGGGCTCCGCACCCTCTGCGGGACAGACACCTCTCTTCCCCCTGCGGCAGCCTGCCTTCTCCCGGCCGCCGGCCCCCTCCCGGGCCCACGGCGAAGGAGCCGCCGTGGAGGCGGGGAAGGGCGCAGGGACAGCGCGCAGCGGCGGCCGGAGACAGCCGGGGGCGGGGGCCGGCGGTTGCTCCCAGCCCGGGAGGGTCAGGAGGTGACGGGAAGAGGTGACGGGAGGAGGAGGCAGGGGGACGAAGGGAGGTTAGGAGGGAGCGTCCGGTCGCTGGGTACAGACAGCTCTGCCAGGCCTCCGGTTCCCCCAACCCTGCCGCCGCAGCGAGCCCCACCACGCGAGAGGGGAGTCCGCCGTAAGCAGAAGGGAGAAAATTCAAAACGAGACTACTCAACCTCGTCTTGGCTCCGAGGCCCCGCCGTGGAGACCAGCGCAATGCGCAGGCGCACCCCTCCTGGAGGCGCAGCGCAGGCCCATCAGATTAGACCCTTCTCAGCCACCGTCGCCCAGTTCCCTTCCGATTCGTTCTCCGTTCCCGTGTTTCCGCTCTGAAGCCAGAGGTAAGAACACATGGTCTCGGCCGAATCCGGCTGTTGGAACAGTGCATAGAAGACGAACGGGTGGCACCTTTGTCACTCAGAATAAAGAAGCAGAAAGTGTAATATCTGCCCGGAGAAAGGAGTATTAAAAGCGGATATGAGATGTGTGGCAAAATAAGTAAAGCCTACAACTTCCAGTGTTCAGAGGGTCTGAAACGCGCTTCCTTCTGGGGTTTGTAGTATCTGAGCGCTGAGTCTAAAGGGTCTGGGTCTAAAGACACGCTTAAAATTAGGCTCAAGCTAGTTATTTTCTTTATTTTCCTAATAGATTACAAATCTAGATAGATAAGAAACAAAAGTTTTAAGGGGACTGGATGCTTTTTTAGGACTACGCTTGATTAATCGATGTTTCCTAAATCTCGGAATAGGTACTTGATGTGTGCGGGCTGGTGGAAACCGAACCTCGTGGTGTGGTCTGTAGGAACCAGAGGGAAATAACTGAAGCCTAGCTTCTGCTGCGCCAGAGGCGCAGTCTGTCTTAGAGCCACTTGATTATCAACGCATACATTTTCGTGGAGAAGCTTCGTGTGTGTATTCAGCCATGGCACAACTCCAGGCACGTTTCTACACCGAGAACAAGAAGTAAGTAAGGGTTCCAGCTTCTGTCTCTGTCTTCCAGGAGCCGATCTCATTTGAGGACTCCTTTGATTTGGACCTTGTAGTCCCGAGTGATCCTTGCTGTTTTGACTGGGGATATACATTAAAGAAGAAACGGACAAGGTTTTAGTAAATCAAAGCTGAAAGAACTTTAATAATTATCTGGCTGCAATTAAAAGGATTTATTGCAAATAAGATAAGCTGACTGCCGGATAGAAAAAAATAAAAAAAGGCGTTATTCGCCTTCCCCTTCATGTGCTCCCCCCCACTTCCCACTTCTACCCTGTCTCATTTGGAAACGGTGATCATGTCTTCTTGAATCTTCGTTTTCTACCCCCCTGAGTGAGCTCTCCATAATTTGACGTGTGTGGAGGGAACAGGGCTTCACGTTTGCTTTCTGCATGCTGCACACATCGTGTCAGTAATGTGAGGGTTGAACAGGTTGTCCGTTAATGGTGTCTCGTGGTTTCTGAAAGCACAACTTCTTTTTTTTTTTTTTTTTCAAACAGACTAGAAACTGGATATGGGGTTTGTGGAGCTGGTTTTTTATGAAGCCAATTCAGTGTCCGATTTGATTAGGTGTATTTTGTATGAGTGTGTCCAACTTGGGTTTCTCTTGCTGTGATAAAACACTGACAAAGGGCTGGAGAGATGACTCAGCGGTTAAGAGCGCTGGCTGTTCTTCTGAAGGTCCAGAGTTCAAATCCCAGCAACCACATAGTGGCTCACAACCATCTGTAATGAGATCTGATACTCTCTTCTGGGGTGTCTGAAGACAGCTACAGTGTACTTGCATATAATGAATAAATAAATCTTTAAAAAAAAAAAACACTGACAAAAAGCAGCTTGGGGGGAGTAGGGCGGGGACGCGGGAGGGTAAGGGAAAATCTCTGGATAACATGTGAAATGTAAAGGAAGAAAATATCTAATAAAGAGAAAAAAAAAAAAAAAGCAGCTTGGGGAGGAAAGGGTTTATTTGACTCATGGGTTACAGTCATCTCAGAGGAGGCCAAGCCAGGAACTCACAGCATGAATCTGGAAGCATTTAAAATACAATCCAGAACCACCTGCCCAGGGGCGGCTCTACACAGTGGGTTGGTTCTTCCCACATCAGTAATTAGTCCAGAAAATGCTCTCACAGACTTGCCTACAGACCAGTCTAGTAGGATTTTGTCTTTTCAGAGGACCTTCGCTTCTGTCTAGTTGATAAAACAAGGACTGTGTGTATATATTTGTATGTATGTACTTCTGTGTCTATATATAAATAAGTTATATAGATGTTACCTTTGCTGGTGATACATGTATAATATGTATGGAATTCAGGTGCATCATACTAATAGAGTTGTATAAACATCCACACAACCAATTTTGGAAAAAACTTCACCACCACCACCACCACCATCCCTTTTTTTGTTGTTGTTGTATTTTTGGTTTTTCAAGACAGGGTTTCTCTGTGTAGCCCTAGCTGTCCTAGAATTGTTCACTCCAGTTGGCTCTGCCTTTTGAGTGCTGGGATTAAAGGTGTTTGCCACCACTTCCTGGCTCTAAATTGCCCTTTCTTTAGTTGACACTCCATCCCTTAAATGCTCCCCACCCAAGTCAACTCCTTATCAATTTACTGTCTATTTGTAGACTGACCTATTCTGGACACTTTTATAATGAAATTATGCAAAATGTGTGGTCTTTGGTGGATGGCATTTTTGCTTACTGTGGTGGTTGGTTTTTGTTTTTAGTTTATTCATAAGACAGAATATCATTGCACTTTATTTTATGGCTACATTGTATGGCTCAGTTTCTCTTGTTGTCCAGTTAGACATTCAGTATTTTAGCTATTATGAATAGTGGCTGTGTAAGCATTAATGTACAGTTTTTGTGTGAACATGTGTAGCCCTGGCTAGCCTGGATCTCACTGTGTAGCCACAGGCTGGCCTCAGACCCATGGATCCACCTGCCTTTGCCTTCCAAATGCTGGTATTAAAGGCCCATGCCACTGTGTGCAGTGAACATGTGTTTTCTTTGGCCTGTACCGAAAGGGGTGGTTCTTGGGTCCACATTTATCTTCTAGAGGAACTGGCACACTGTCTTCCAAAGTAAGTACTATTTTACATCATCACAGCACTGATGTCAAGTGATATGCATTGTGTTTGGTCCTGTGTCTGCTGGTCATTGTTCTTTCCCTGGAAAACTATCTATTCAAATTCCTTATCCATGTTTAAAACAAGAAAGATTTTTTTTTTATTACTGAACTGCCAATGTTCTTTATATATTTTGGATTCAAGTTCCTTACTAAATAAATGATTTACAATTTTTTTTCTCTTTGAGACTCTTATCTTTCCGGTCATATTCTTCTGATCCAGTCTGTTGTACAGCTATAAAGATTTCACTAAGCCGAGTGCTGCTTTTGTACCTTACCTTGGACTGCTATAGTGGTTCCTTGCTGCTTACACAAAGAATTAAAAACTATTTCAAAGTATACAGGATGTAAAACACTCTCCATGTCTTTAGTCTCAGCCCCTCTGGTCTGCTGTTCTTGGTTTCCCTCAGTCTCCTTTCTCTACGTTCTCCTTCCACCACCGGGCTACCCTTCCCTTCCCTGGCCAGAATCACTTCTTGTAGCTCTGGCTTTATTAGATGAATGATCTTTTTTGTGCATCCTTTTGGGTCGTGAACTTCTACCACTTTTCTCTGGTTGAAGTGACTTAGGTTTTTTTCTTTTTTTTTTTTCTTTTTTTTTTTTAGATATTTTCTTTATTTACATTTCAAGTGTTATCCCATAAGTCCCCTATACCCTCCCCTTCGCCCTGCTCCCCTACCCACCCACTCCCACTACTTGGCCCTGGCATTCCCCTGTACTAAGGCATATAAACATTGTTAGACCAAGGGCCTTTCTTCCCCAATAATGGCCACCTAGGCCATCTTCTAATACATATGCAGCTAGAGACACAAGCTCTGGGGGTTCTGATTAGTTCATATTGTTGTTCCATCTATAGGGTTGCAGACCCCTACAGCTCTTGGGTACTCTCTCTAGCTCCTACATTGGGGACCCTGTGTTCTGCCCGATAGATGACTGTGAGCATCCACTTCTGTATTTGTCAGGGACTGAGTGACTTAGTTTAAATCACCTCATCCTTTAGGACACTGTGTCAACACTCCTGATTTTAAGAATAAAGACTTTCTGAGCTGTGATGGCACATGCCTTTGATCCCAGCACTCAAGACAGGCTGATCTTTGTGATTTCCAGGCCAGCCTGGTCTACAGAGAAGTTCCTGGACAGCCAGGGCTCTATGAAAAACAATGAAGAAAAAGAAGGAAAAAAAAAAAGAGTAAAGACGTCGCCTTACATCATTTTTTTCTGCCATGTAGCAAGTCTTGCATGAAGTACCCAAAAAACGCTGTTGAATGAAGAAAGACTTGACAAAATATGTGTAGACATAATATGACATCATTTCCTTTTACAGATACGCAGTGGATGATGTTCCTTTCTCAATCCCTGCCACTGCTGAAGTTGCCGAGCTTAGTAACATCATCAATAAATTGCTGGAGACCAAAAATGGTAAGTGTATATGCTCTGAGAAGTTAGGCACAGTGCCAACAGATACACTTAAATAGGTTTTTGGTTTGGTTTTGGTTTAGTTTGGTTTTTCAATATTGCATGTAGCCTGTGTATTTTCTCTGTAGCCCTGGCTGCCCTGGAACTTGCTCTGTAGGCCAAGCTGCCCTTGAATTCACAAAGATCCTCCTATTTTTGCCTCCAGAATGCAGGGATCAAAGATAAGCATCACCATAGCCCAGCTTTAAATGTGTGAGGTTTTTTGTTTGTTTGTTTGTTTTTGTTTTTAAGATGTATTTATTTTATGTACATGAGTATATTGTCCCTTTCTTCAGACACACCAGAAGAGGGCATCTGATCCCATTACAGATGGTTGTGAGCCACCATGTGGTTGCTGGGAATTGAACTCAGGACCTCTGAAGAGCAAGCAGTCATTGCTCTTAACCACTGAGCCATCTCCAGCCACTTTTTTTTTTTTTTTTAAGTTTCATTTTTGGTATTTAGTATGTGACTTTTACAACAATATATGTCAGTTATAACAGATTGTTCTGGTGGAAGCTTTGAAAGTTTTCTGAAAAAAAAAATTCTATTTAATCTGCAATCTGCTTTTTTTTTTGGGGGGGGGGGGGGTTCGAGAAAGGGTTTCTCTATAGCTCTGGCTGTCCTGGAACTCACTTTAGAGACCAGGCTGGCCTCGAACTCAGAAATCTGCCTGCCTCTGCCTCCCAAGTGCTGGGATTAAAGGCATGCTCCACCATGTAAATCTGCTTTTTAAAGATAATTTGGAGGTAAGGTGTTTGTAATTTAGAAGTAAAGATTTAAGTGTATGTTATGGTTACCAAAGGATTGTGCTTGTGACAAATACAACAAAGATCTTGAAGCTTAGGCCCCATTATTGCTACAGTTGTACAAGAGCAAATAACAGTTATTCTATTCAATAACAAAAGGCCACTATTAGTACTAGTGTTCGTTGTTAAAAATTACCCAAAAAAAGGCTGGGTGTGATGGCAGCCAAGCAGGCCTTTTAATCCCAGGGCTTGGGAGGAAGAGGCAGATGGATCTCTGTGAATTCAAGGCTAGCCTGGTCTACAAAGTGAGTCCAGGATATCCAGTGCTCTGTTTCACAGGGAAAAATACTGTCTCAAAAAAACCCAAAAAACAGAAACAAAACAGTTACCAAAAAATAATGGATATTATCAAATTTCACAAACATGTAAGAAATTGAAAATTGTATGCTGTGTCTAAAGACAGCTACAGTGTACTCATACACATAAAATAAATAAATCAATCTGAAAATTATATAAAGTCTCATCTTTCCTGTGCCAGTGTTTCTAATACTGTGAAGCTCTTTTGCATCTCTCCTACTTGAATTGAAGCATGGGGGGCGGGCAAGTAAGAGTTATACTGCGGTTCTCCCTCTTGGTCAAGTAGTCTCATGGGTGTCTCGTTTCTTTTCTTTTCTTTTCTTTTCTTTTCTTTTCTTTTCTTTTCTTTTCTTTTTCTTTTTCTTTTTCTTTTTTTTTTTTCAAGACAGGGTTTCTCTGTGTAGTCCTGGTTGTCCTGGAACTCACTCTGTAGACCAGGCTGGTCTCGAACTCTGAAATCCGCCTGCCTCTGCCTCCCAGGTGCTGGGATTAAAGGTGTGCACCACCACGCCCGGCTCATAGTTTTTTCTTAAACATGAGATTGTGCTTTGGGTTTATGTTTGCTTCCTTTTTTTTTTTTTTTTTTTTTTTTTTTTTTTTTTTTTTTTGAGACAGGGTCTCACTATGTAGCCCTGGCTGTCCTTGAACTCACCATTATAGATAAAGGCTGGACTCGAACTCAGTGAAAGACACTCCTGCTTGTGCTTTCCCAAGTGCTGGGATTAAAGGCTTATACCACCATAACTTGTGAGATAATGCTTTTATACATACAGGTTTTTATTTGTTTGTCAAGGGATGGGTAGGGCCTGCAATCTATTTATTGCTAAAAAGCTGCAACATTTTTTTTCATTCAAAGATACATAGTATTTTCAAGTTGTCCTCTTTATTTTTATTTTTTATATATGTAGAGATTCTGATGTATATTTACCTTATTTGTGATTTTATAGAAATAACTGATGTCATTGCTCTTAAATTACAAATGATTAGGATTTCAAAATATCAAAACATAAGCCATTAGTTGGTAAATAATTACTGCTAATATTTGTGGAAATCTTAATAGAATCGGTGTATTAATTATATATATATTAAATTACTAATTGCCAGTTTCAATAATAGATGTAAATAGTGATTATCAATAATTGTTACAGCCATTAAATAGGTTAATAGTAGACAGGGAACATTATGGTGGATGCAGTCAGACTGATCAAGAAGGTGGGTTTCAGCATCTTTAAAAAATCCAAAAAATAAAAAATAAAAAAATAAAAAAAACAAAAACAAAAAAAAAA
>LR749966.1:0-97629 GCA_902729485.2 Mus minutoides
TTGAGCTCTCTCTGACCTCTCTCTCTCTCTCTCTCTCTCTCTCTGTCTCTCATCTTTTTCCCTCTCTGTCCTCTCCCCCTCCTCCCTCTCTCCACCTATCCCTGGTAGACCTCTCCCTCCCCCCTTCCCTCCCCTCCCCCTTCCCTCCCCCCCAAGGCACTGACTACTCTTATCATAATCACAAACTCAAATATTAAAATTTACTTCGGTTGTCTTATAAGTATAGACTTAAAAGTGAAAGTGCTGGTCGCTGTATCTCTATCCTATCAAAATACCCAGCCTTTCTAGACAAAGAAAAGAGTGCTCATGCTTTAAACCCCAAACCATAACTTAACTAGGACCCAGAGGCATGGTTGTCCTCTAGCTGGTTATAGACACTTCCAATGGGGATTTCAGCACAGATTGGTGAACAATGACAAACAATGGTAATGTTAGTATGTCTAAGACTTTCATCTCTTTTTGTAAACTTAAATTTTTTTTCATGTATGCTTCAAGGACACCTGTCAATTAACAACCTAAGTTGTCCCCTCTACTGGCTATCCTTAAGAATGGCTTTCCCTTTCCTCCTGGTTTTGGGACTCCACTCCTCCCTTTGACTACCAGGACCATAAACCTAGAAGTTTCAAGATAAAGAATTTCCCTAAACTCTTCACTTTACCGTCTGTCCCTAGTCTATGTCTATCCCAGCAATGGCAGACTGCAAACTGCTGCAAACTGGCCAGCCCTTGGAGCTTCTGATGGAATTTCTGATCAGCCTGAGCCCCTGCATCCCAAAGAGCTCTAAAGCAGCCCTCATGTCACCAGCACCAGTGGGGTCCCTCAGAACCTGGGCAGCCAGTGAGACAGAGCTTGCCAGGCCTGCACTCTTCTCTCCCTTCTTGGCTTTGACTAGAATATCAGCCTCCATTGGATCGGCAACACCAAAAGTTCAACCAAGAAGTAATTAAGTCGCCCCTTTACTATCAACAAACAAGCCGGAATGTTAGATCCAAAAGAAAACTCCAGGACAAAGGGCTAACTGTGGTCTATTAGCATATCAAATCACATGCTGGCCTCTGGGCACTCTTAGCAAGGGCCTGGTACAGAGTTCCATGCGGGTATCCTAGCTCTTAGCTCTTCTCACCCTGTCCCTACCCTCAGCGTCTCCAGCCCCTGAGCTTTGCTTCCTTTCCTCCAGCTTCTCATTTCCTATACAAGCCATGTGCTCTTGTGAGACCCCAAAGTGTTTCCCCCTGAAATGTACAGCCCCTAAATGCTCTCCCAAAGCCCATTTCCCCAATCTCTAAGAATACAGCCAGTAAGAAGCTCTTTGTTCTCTAAAGCTAGCAAAAAGCCTTTTGTTCCTATACAGTAGATGACCCAGCCTGCCTGTGTCAGAGACCCAGAGATAACTGCAAGGACAGACTGTAAGTAGCTCACTCTCCACTCCTCATGCCCTGTAATTTTACCAAAGACACCCCCCCCCAAAGAAGAGCTGTAGCCCAACTCCTCCCAACTCCACCCAATTCATCACTTTTTCCTTTAAAAGCCCCCTACTGTTACTTGGAGTGGAACTCCCCAGCCCTGCGTGGGAAAGGAGTTCCTGGCAAAAGGAGTTCCTCCTCAGCTGGCTGATAATAAACCCTCCCTCCTGCATTTTGCATTAAGCGGTTTCTCTCCAGTCTTTGGGGGTGCCAACTCATCTTGGGACAGGAGTGACCCTGTTTTCGTGGGTCTTACACTCTCTCTTGGCTCTCTGCCCTCTGCTCTCTTGGTTCTCAGCTCTGTCTTGGTCTATTCCCCCCGCCCCCCCTCTCTCTTTGAAACAGTGTTTCTCTGTATAGCCCTGGCTGTCCTGGAACTCACTTTGTAGATCAGGCTGGCCTCGAACTCAGAAATCCGCCTGCCTCTGCCTCTCTTATCGAATCAAGCAGCTGATTTGATTCTCCTAAACCATATATGGATCGTTTGTTTCTGCTGATTTGATTCAGAAGAGCGATCATGCAGACCATGTGACTCAATACGGCTATGACTGCTCCTAAGTATGGTGGAGGAGAAAGTTTGTTATAGACATGTGTGCGAACATAGGTAGCAGCAGACACATCTGGGAGAGTCTAGAGTCATCATGACCCTGGGGTCATGTGGGGACTGGGACAGGGAGAGAAGAAAGAGAGCAGGGAGAGGAACCAGGATAAAGATACAAAAGGAGAGGATAACCAAAATGGTTAGATTGTATAGGGAAGAGCAGCCCAGCTATGGGGACTGAAAACTGAAGGGTTGGGGAGGGTTTTGCCAGCTAGGAGGGTTCAGTAACTCCTGGGGACTAAGGGATTACAGGGAGAACCTGGTGGCCGGTGTCCATTTTGATATGTTAAATAGGCACATCAGCCCCTTGTTCCAGGTTTGAACCCTACCAGTGAAGAGCATGTGGTCTGACTTGCATTCTCTCTAACTGCTGGGTAGTTTGGGTTGTGCAAGCTTGGAAGTAGAGAAATAGGTTATTTGAGTGATGCAAGAAAATGTGATCTGGCAGCTTATCTTGTTTTCCTGCTAGTGTATTTGGCAGGAAACAATCTCTTTAAGGAGGCATGTATCAGATTATCATTTATTAATTATTGAAGTCAGTGAGATCACACCTTTCTCTGCCAATCTCATGCTGAATTCCAAATCCTGTTACTATATGGAAGCTGCATTTCTCCTAGGAGGAGGAGGAGGAGGAGGAGGAAGAGGAGGAGGAGGAGTCTATTCCTCTTTGCTCTGCAGAATCTGACCCTGCTAATGACTGCCTTCTTCCTGGCTTTGTCCCAAGGCCACCTCCGCATTTTCCTGTAGCTCCTGGAACTGGCTTCACTTTTCAGTCCCTCCGGTCTTTACCCCACCCCACCCCCACACTGATAGAGTGGAAAGAGCACCTTCCCTCTCCTCGTATTCCCCCATCCTTGCATCTGTGTCCTGGAGCCTTGAAGACAGGACTAGGAGATAAGACAATGCTTCCCGCCTGGTGGGTGTAACTTTCCTTCCTAGCCAGATCCCCAGCTATGATGACACCAGAGTTCCAGCTTCTGAGGTTACGCCCAGACTGTCTTCCTTTGTCCCCTCTCACCTAACTAAGATGCTCTGGTACAGGTGGGGGCTCCTTGTTCCCCTACAAGTTAGGAAATTCCCTTTAGCTACCTTTTTGGAGAGCTTTTCTATAAAATATCCATGTTTCTCTTTTCCAGTTCCAGTTCCCCAAGCCTGGTGCTGACAGCAGTCATTCCCCGTCTTCCTCTGCATGTGTTCTGTATGGGCTAAGAAGAAAGAAAGAAAGAAAGAAAGAAAGAAAGAAAGAAAGAAAGAAAGAAAGAAAGAAAGAAAGAAAGAAAGAAAGGATAATGGACTTCCATTGCTCTCCGTGGATACACACCACCAGTCACTGTTTCTTGCCACAGAGAAACGCTATCATGTCTCATCTCAATCTCCAACTCCTCTTCCCAGACAGACTTCTTTTCTAGAGATTATAATACTATTAAAACACTTCCCCATTTTCTCCCTTCCTTCCAACCCTTCCCATGTACCACCACCACGTGTTCACTCAAATTCATGCCCTCTTCTTTTAATTGTGATATACATACACATATGTGTTGTGTGTATATATGCAAGTATATTATGTATGTATGTATGTATGTATGTATGTATGTATGTATGTATGTATTTTAAATATATAAATATAACCTGCTCACCATATGTATTCATAAATAGATGCATAGACTTTGCTCAATCCAGATAATATTGCTTGTATGTCTGTTTCAGGACCTGTTTGGTACAGAGAAATGAATTGCTGTGGTCTTCCCCAGGGAAGATAATGTCTCCTGTTCCCAGCATTCCTTAGTTACCTGTGGTTCTTTGTCTTTCTTTGTGAGCCTTTCCCCGTCCACATTAGGATGTCTATTGGTGGTATCCTTGCTCAGCTCATGTTTAGATAGCCATGGTGGTGAGACTTCATAGGTGTAACTTCTCTGGTGTTTTCAGGAGACACAATCCCACACCAATTTCCTATTCCTGTGGTTCTAACAGTCTTTCCACTCCCTCTTCTGCAACAGTGCCAGGGCATTAAGTGCAGGAGCTGTGTTATAGATGGATCAGTTAGGACCTTACTCTGCAATTCTGCATTCTGATCAGTTGCCATTTTCTGTAATGGTCTCTATCTGCTGCAAAGAGAGATTTACTTACTGAGGCATGTGAACTACACTTATCTGTAGTAATTAGGATAAAAATTTTTAAATGTGGCAGGATTTTGCTGGTTTAGTTAAGTGGCGGTTGTAGGATCTCCTCCAAGATCTTTGACATCACTAGCCCCAGGAAGTTGGCTAGGTTTCCAATACAAGACATGATCTCCCTCCTGTACGTCCAATTAGAGAGTTATTGCTCACTGCCAATGTGTGTATGCCACTATTGCGCCCTTAGGGGTATCCTGCCATTCTGATCATTGTTGTAATTCAAAAGCATCATAGATTGGTAGAAATATTGTTTGTTTCCCTCCTTTGGAAACCTAAATAGTACCTTCTGACACCATGAAAGCCAGTCCTCGGGGCTGGTGAGATGGCTCAGCGGGTAAGAGCACCCGACTGCTCTTCCGAAGGTGATAAGTTCAAATCCCAGCAACCACATGGTGGCTCACAACCATCCTTAATGAGATCTGGCGCCCTCTTCCGGAATGCCTGAAGACAGCTACAGTGTACTTACATATAATAAATAAAATAAAATCTAAAAAAAAAAAAAAAAAAGAAAAGAAAGCCAGTCCTCAAGAAAGAAACTTTCAGGTCAGATCCAACTCAAATCCTCTGGGTCCTGTGTTCAAAGTCCATAGTGTCTTCAGCAATATGGATTTACCTTATACCTCTTGGGGAAGAGGGGTCAACAAAGGGCAATAGCAATTGTCTACAATGTTTTGGGAGTGTCTTGGACAACCCTGACCAACATTTCAAAAGAGGGATTTTTATGCCTGGTGTTGGGGGTTTTTGTAAGATATTTGATAGCTCTTAGGATAGCATTGTCAGCTCAGATGGGAAAAATTGTCATATATATATATATACATATATATATATATGACTATATATATGACTATATATATGACTATATATATGACTATATATATATGACTATATATATATGACTATATATATATGACTATATATATATGACTATATATATATATATATATATTCCTATTGCTCCCTACAATGGTCCCCTTTGGCTTTCTCAGTTTCTGAAGTTATCCAGATTATATACTTACATCAAAAACTTGGAGCTATCAACCTCAGATGAAAGGTAAAATTCAACATTTGTCTCTCTGGACCTGGTTCATCTCACTCAGTATGATCTTTCTTAGTTCCTTGCAGATAAATGGGTGCATTTACCTGCAGATTTCACTAGAAAATAGAAAGACATCCCATGCTTATAAATTGGCAAATATATTATGAAAACAACCACCCCACCAAAAGCCATATACAGATTCAATGCAATCCCAATCAAACTCCCCCATCTCATTTTTCACAGAAATAAGAAAAATACAAAAACCACTGTCCTGGCATTCATATGGAACCATGAAAGACCCCAGATAGCCAAAACAATTTTCTGCAAAACAGACAGGTTATATTACAGAGCAGTAGAAATAAATAAATAAATAAATAAATAAATAAATAAAGTGAGCATTAAAGACCCAAACATGAGTGCCTGTAGCTACAGTCATTTAGTACTTGACAGAAACATACACTGGAGAAAAGAAAGTATCTTTGGGAAATTTGGATGTCCAGATGCAGAAGAATGAAAATAGGTTTGTATCTGTAACCTCACAAATATTAAAGACCTAACCCTAAAAAACTGTAACAGGCAGTACTCTATGTGATATAGATGTAGGAAAGGACTTTCTGACTAGAACTCAAGAACTAAGAACTCAAGAATTAAGACCAATAATTTATAAGTGGGACTTTATAAAACTTAAAAGCTTCTGTGTGGCTAATGAAACAATTCAGTGAAGAGGAAAGGTATAGAATGGGAGAGAATCTTTGCTAATTGTACATCTGATGGAGGACTAATATCCAGTATACATAAATAACAAAATAAACAAACAAAAAACCCCAAAGAGTCAAAACCACAACCCATTTAAAACATGAGTTTGGGATCTAAAGAGAATTCTCATAAGAAGAAAACTGGCAAAACAAAAACAAAAACAAAAACAAACAAACAAACAAAACCCTCAAAAAAAAAAGTATGTTTTCCCTAGCAATTAGGGAAATACAAAGCAAAACAGCTTTAAGATCTCATTGTACCTCAATCAGAATAGCAAATATCAGTCCAACAACCCAATAACTGCTAGAGGGGATGTGGGGGAAAGGTAGGATTGCAAACTGGTCCAGCCAGTATGGAAAGCAGTTTGGTGAATCCTCCAAAAGCTAAAACTAAGCCTACCATGTGGCCCAGCTATATCACTACTTGGCATGTGCCCAAAAGACTCAACATCCTCCTCAATTTTCCATTAAAAAGCTATATTGTCACTTGGATATGTCTTATGTCTTTTCTCGAGACCTCTTTTTCTTTAAACTCTCATGTTTAAGCCTACATTAAAATATACTACTCTAACTAATCCAAAAATTTCTTTCAGTGTTGAAGCCACGAATCCCAGCTGGGCCTGGGTCAAAGTCTCTAAAATCTTAGAGAAACTCCGTAGTCTACTAAGGTGGCCACATGCAGCTGTGTCCCTGTCCTTCTCCTGCTAACATTTCTGGAGGCCCATGTTGAGATCCAGCTCGAAGCATCAGTGGTCAGTTTTCCCTCACCTCGTCCACTCTGCTGAGTCTGGTTTGTATGGCACATTGGATTCCTTTACTTATAATTTCTGGCCAGAAACCTATTAAGTATTTGGTAAGTACCATTGGCACCAAAAGTAGAAATCTGCACATGGCTTTTCCAGAGGACGTTATAAACATTGATTTCTCCAGATGCCCTAAGCCAATCTCTGGCTTCTACAGACAGCAGCTGCAGACACAACGAAGAGTTCCTTCCCCATATCAGCACATGAGAAGTAACTGCCTTTACACTTTCTCTTAACCTGCAATCTTAACAGCCATCTCGGCTCTTTGCTGGCCCACATGTCTCCTCTGGTTTCTGCAAATCTAATAGCTTAGACAAGGAGAGCCTATGGATACCGGAACCCTGTGATGCAACTTTTAAGGTCTAAATAGATCAATTTGAGTTCTGTGTGTTCTCACTTCATGAGAGGTTTTCTTTTTTTTCTTAAAAAAGAAAAGAAAAGAAAAGAAAAGAAAAGAAAAGAAAAGAAAAGAAAGAAACAAAACCAGCTATTGTGTGTATCTCCATCATTAGGCTTTTACACCAGAAAGACGAATTTTTGATCAAAGGGCTATAGGAATATGTACAAGAAGAAATAGACACGTGATTAATCAGAATGACTAAATGATAGGTAAATGGCTATCTGAGACAGACCTGTGTTGCCTAATCCAAGATAAAAACAGGCCAGCTCTCAAAAGGAACTATACTCCAGACTGACACTGGGCCAGGAGAGAATCCTTGATTCAAAAAACTATACTTTTCTTTCTTTCCTTTATCTTTCAAATACAAAAGCAAGCATGGGAAATGTATTTCAGCCTCACTACAAATTTAAAAAGTAAACAAACAAACAAACAAACAAACAAAAAAGTAAAACTGAGAACACTTTCATCAGTAAATGCATCTCCCCATCAGCTACTGACCTCATAAAAAGAAAAACGATATCCTCTTATGTTTACGTGACAAATTTCACCTTTTGATCAGTTACACTTTGCATGTCTGGGGAGTCATTCTTCAGCAAATCATGGACCCCTACAAAATATGTATATGATCACTTTTTCTTTAAAAAACGTTTAATAAACTGGATG
Source organism: Mus minutoides (assembly GCA_902729485.2). Classification (NCBI taxonomy): domain Eukaryota; kingdom Metazoa; phylum Chordata; class Mammalia; order Rodentia; family Muridae; genus Mus; species Mus minutoides. The sequence goes on from LR749966.1 coordinate 7,896, forward strand.
TGTGTAAGAGCTTTCACTCAAGGGTGTTCTTCCAAGAATTATTCATAATAAAGAACAGTTAGAAAGCTTTCAGACATTCAATTATGGCATTTAGCCAAGCAAGCCTGTGTGATAAGTATACTATAACTATTTTTTTTGTTGCAGTCAGTTTTTGAGGGATCTGTGTGTGTGTGTGTGTGTGTGTGTGTGTGTGTGTGTGTGTGTGTGATAGGTCTTATGACATAGTCCAGGCAAACCTTGAATTCACAGAATAGCCCAGGCTTGCTTTGAATCAACTTCTACCAGGCCAGATCTCCGTCACTGCAGGAGAAAACGTTTATTTATTTTAATTTATTTATATAAATACACTGTAGCTGTCTTCAGACATACCAGAAGAGGACATAAGATCCCATGACAGATGGTTGTGAGGCACCATGTGGTTGCTGGGAATTGAACTCAGGACCTCTGGAAGAGTTGCCGGTGCCCTTAATCGCTGAGCCATCTCACCAGCCCCATATGATCACTTTTTCATGTGTTGTTTATACCAAAATAAATGTGTCATAATCTGCAAAATAATACTTTTTCTTGCTTATTGCTTTATTTTCAATAATGTATGTGAAATGGCATTAAAAAATAAACAAGGACTTTTAAACAAAATAACTAAAAATTCAGAATTCGTTAGTCTTTCTTAAAGGATAAAGGAAACCAGAGAGTTTCAGAAAATAAATGACCAAAGATCAGAGACTCTGTTCAGACTGAAGGAAAAAGACTGTGTCTGGTGCTCCTGACTGAGAGCTATATTGTAAACCTCAGGGAGATACATGTTTCTCTCACCAATCACATTGCAGCTTCATCTAAGAACAAACCCATGTGGACTTCAAACCACTCGATAGCCCTCGTCCTCACCTCACTGATGACCAGGCACCTGAAGACCAGTTCAGTAACTGAACATTCCTCTCACCTCTGCTTCTTAGACCCTTTTATAATGACATGCTTTAACAGTTTATTATATTTACTATTTCACTTAGTATATTCCTAAGTGAGAAAATAATACCAATCTTAATTTTAATGGTTACAAATGAGAATATTATTTCCTTTCATCAATGGTGGTTTTATTATGATTGTTTGTCCCAAGCTTATGATTGTTTGTTTGTCCCAAGCCTCTATCTTTTTACATTTAGTTTTTATGTGTAAGAGATTCAAGTCCTTTTCCTGTCTTTGAAAACAAAAAACAAACAAAAAACCACTTTTCTCATTATTCAGTATAATTTGATTTTTTAAGAAAAAAATATAATTTTTAAAGTGACAAAAGCTTATTTTAAATTTTCCAAAAAGAAATTCCATTTATGGGATACCTATATTTTAAATTCAAGTTCTTAGAGTCAAAAATTAACTTTTTTGTATTAGAAAAAAATTATCTCTCTCTCTCTATGTATAGTAACTGGGTCCAATCAATTAGATTACTATGTTTCTATTGATGGTAAAAATGTTAACATACAAAAAGTAAACACTGCAATTCCCTTTCTGTAATAAGTAAACTAATTTTAATACTATATATCAGAGCTGGAAATACCCAAAGATTAGTGTTAATTCTTCCTAACCAAATTATACAAAAGTCATCAATTTCTACTAACAACATTCATGATGTTTGATAATACCTTAAGTGCTGATGTTTCTTGATTAAATAAGTATTAAGATTTCCTATAATACAATTTCTTCCAGCATGAAAGAACAGTTAATTAAATAATATTTGTATTTTGCTAATAAAAAAGGAATATGCAATACTACAGGACTCTTTCCAGAGTCTGTTTTCATTTCTAACCATTAAAATAAAAAAATAATAAGATTTGCTCCTGCTGCCAAGACCTACAAGATTCTGATTTTTCAGATTTCACTTTTCGTTCCATTACTACTATTATTAATATTTGACAAAGTTTAAAAATATAATCTTTAAAAATTAAAGGAATGCTAACTATATTATCTGATTTCTTCTGTAACATGATTCTCCATTGACTATTCCAAACTAAAAAAAAAAAAAATTTTTTTTTTTTGAGACAAGATTGTTATTTGTAGTTCTGGCTAGACTTTAATTCACTGTGTAGGCTAGGGTGACCTCAAATTCACAGAGAACCTTCTACTTCAGCCTTCTAATCATAAGGAGTAAAGGTGCTTACTGCACCCAGCTTCCAAACTAAATCTTGGATAATATCAATATAATAAAATAGATCATGTCAGTAACCACAGGTAAGAATCACAAAAATTTAAATATTCAATACCAATTGTTCTTAAAATTTGGAGCTAGCTGCTCCACCTAAGGTTATAGCTATGAGATCAAGCTGGACAAAAGAGAAAATTTTAAAGATAAGAGATTTGCTATAGATAAGATCATTCATAAAATGCAAATGGCTATAACTACAAGAACAAACATATAGTCAATATAGTCTTTTATTGTGTATATTTTGGTTGTTCAAAACCTGTTTTCTTTATCTGTTGCCTTCATTCCATTAGGCTGATGCTCTTGATTTATTTTAATTTTTTTTTTTTTGGTATATTGCTGTTAACATATGTCAAATACAAAGGATTAAATACTAAAAAATTCTGATCCAGATCATAAAGCCTAATAGATTTTAACACGATCCAGAAATGATCCTTACTGACTTTATCAGGTATTCCTGCCTTCTGAAAAGTGTTGTCCTGTCTTCCACCCAGCTTCAGCCACACTGTATCCTTGGAAGCATCTCCTAGCAATGTGGGGTGTTAGTGGTATTTAATAAATAATAGGTGGTCCTTGGGTGCACAGAACATGCTGGGTTTGGCCAACAGGAAGAAGCATGGACCAGAGTTCCTGGGGGAAAGCTTCAGCTTATCCCTTCTGCAAGGTTGAGTAACTGATTAGATTGGCAGTGACTATGGAGTTTGTAATGTTGCAGGCCCAGAGACTAATTACCATTTACCTTGGACTTATCCTCCTTAATTGCCATTCCTTGCCCACCTCTTTATCTGATCTTGTGACTCAGAAGCAGAACATTTTAAGTTGTACTAACATAACAGACCACTGGCTCCCATCAACCAAGGGACTGAGAGTTAAACACCCGAGGGCTAGAGCAGCCATTTTCTCATTTTAACCCACCTGCCTACAGTTTCTACGAATGTATTTGAAAAGTGTCTATAACTTTCTTTGTTCTGTTACTATAAAAAACCAAAACCCTCATCAAACTGTTACCACATTGGAACACGAATTTGGAGCAGCCTAAGTCAGTGTTGTGCGGTGAAGACCCAAGCAGAACCAAAGTTAGACTTGAGATCTGTATCAAGCCACTCAGAGACTGCCTGGAGAGAAATACATCTTTTTTTTTTTCCATTTTTTATTAGACATTTTCTTCATTTACATTTCAAATACTATCCCGAAAGTCCCCAAACCCTCCCCCACCCCCGCCCTGCTCACCTACCCACCCACTCCCACTTCTTGGCTCTGGCATTCCCCTGTACTGGGGCATATAAAGTTTGCAAGACCTAGGGGACTCTCTTCCCAATGATGGCCGACTAGGCCATCTTCTGCTACATATGTAGCTAGAGACACGAGGTCTGGGGGTACTAGTTAGTTCATATTGTTGTCCAACCTATAGGGTTGGAGACCCCTTCAGCTCCTTGGGAACTTTCTCTAGCTCCTCCATTGGGAACCCTATGTTCCATCCAATAGCTGACTGTGAGCGTCCACTTCTGTGTTTGCCAGGCACTGGTATAGCCTCACACAAGACAGCTATATCAGGGCCCTTTCAGCAATATCTTGCTGGCGTATGCAATAGTGTCTGCATTTGGTGACTGATTTTGGGATGGATCCCTGGCTGCAGCAGTCCCTGGTTGGTCCATCCTTTTGGAGAAAAACACATCTTACAGAGCAGTTTCCAAGACATATTATGGGGAGTTTTTTTTAAAAAGAAAACAGAAAATGACATCCTGGTTGGCAGGGGAAGCAAGGAAGCAGTTTAACAAGAGCCAAGAACATTAGCTGTTGGCCGGGGCATTTCGACCTAGGGTTTGGGTGCGTCCCCACTAGACTTTTCCGGGCAGGGGTAAAAAATCCAAAGATGGCCTCAGCTGAGATATGTTGCCCTGTTATGGCTGTGTTCCTAGTGTGATTTTGGGGTCAGAATTAAACTATCTCTTAACTCTTTAGAGGTGAGAGTTGCATTTTCACATTGACAGTTTAGATCACCATTACCCACATAAAAAGCCAGCCGTAAGGAGGCAGGCACAGGCACAGGCCACAGGCCACAGGCCACAAGCACAGGCACAGGCACAGGCACAGGCACAGGCACAGGCACAGGCACAGGCACAGGCACAGGCACAGGCACAGGCACAGGCACAGACACAGACACAGACACAGACACAGACACAGACACAGACACAGACACAGACACAGACACAGACACAGGAGGCTCCCTGGGGCTTGCCAGTCAGCCAGGAGAGTGCAATTTATAAATTCTGGATTCAGTGATAGACCCACTCTCAAAAATAAAGGGGGAGAGTGGTAAAAGAAGACAGCTTCAACTTCTGGCGTCCACACGTATGTGAATCTGAACACACATGCACACACACACACACACACACACACACACACACACACTCAGAGACGCCCACAGCCCCAAGAGAAAAGCAAATGATTGCCTGTGTTAACAGCTGGCGTCACAGAAGATGTCATGGATGCCAGAATGCACTGAGATGGCATTAAAAAAATAAATTAAATTAAATTAAATAATAGGCAAGAAGAGTCAGCTATCTGTGCATGGTTGTATAAACATGGCAATCATTCCAAGCGAGAGAGGGCAATGACCAAAAGCAATGTGAGTATGGCCAATGTAAGCGACAGGAAGTACAGCCATAAAGGAAGGGTAGGAGGGAATAAATGTTACAAGCCATAAAACTGAGTCAGGTGATTATTTCTGAGAGAGAGAAAGAGAGAGAGAGAGAGAGAGAGAGAGAGAGAGAGAGAGAGGTGTAAGACAGAAGGGGAGTCAAAAAAAGCAGAACACACTTGATTAGATCATGGCAGCCATTTCAGAACACAAAGATAGGGGCTAACCTTTGCCTTTAAAAAAATTACTAGTTGCTTGCTATGAGGTAAAACAGGGATTTTGCTGCCAACGGAATTAAGAACTCCGTGTCTTTAAAGCACGGGTTAGATGGCTGGAGTGAGAGAAAGACTAATAAGCCGCCCTCTACAGACTTCACCTCGTCAAGCCCTGCTGGTGTCACAGTCCATCTTGGAATTGCAAACAACTCTGCAGTGACCACGTAAGCAACTAAACATCTACTCTTCATGCTCGTACTCCCGGCTCTCCGGAACCACCATTCCCAAGTTTGGCATCCTAACAGTACCATTGAATTTGCTGATGTGTGGGAGAATAGGTTATGTCGTTTCCTCACCCATCACAGGGTGCCTGGCTGAAACCCTTGCAGTAAAAGACAGGTAAAAAAATAAAAAGAAAAAAATAAAAATACATGACCCAGGAACCTTCAGAAGTGAGGACCCAAAGACCTATTGGGGAAACGATTTTTATGGACTGTCACATGGACGTTTGAATGGAAAATATGAAGGTATAAACTGAGGGACTGTGGAGCAAGATTGTTCACATTCTTCTTGACCTTGGGACATAGGGCACGACATCCTCTGGAATAAGGATCTTCAGACTTAGAAAGTAGGTCAAAGAATTCTTTCTGATCAATTCCAGGAGGGAAAAAGACAAGAGAAGATCAGACTGAGACCTTCTTACATCTGTGACATCCTGAGTTTCCTTCAGATTAAAACATTCAGTGTGTCAGTGTCCTGGGCTGGGGGATACTGCACTCTGAGCCCTGACACAGGACAGTTTTGTGTGTTAAAGTTGAGTTAGTTCCCATGGGACTGTCCCTGGTGTGACACACTTGGCTGTGGTTGTGTGATATTTCCCTAGGCTCTCTGGATGGTCTGAAGTGCTCCATGCTTGTTTGGAACTTGCTACTAACTATGCCACAGGTCACCATCAGCCTAACCTGGACTGTATGGACAGCATTCTCCAGGGGAAGACTAATGTGCTCTCTTTTAGGGCTGTGCTTTCTGACGTCGAACTCACTGTCCGGAACAGAGTCTGTGTGGGAAAAGTGTGTGGGAAGAGTCCATCCACCCCAGAGTGTGGACCTATCCAGGCTTGCCCAGTTCTCAACAATGTAACAAACACTTCAACCCTATCAACATGCCTAAGTGGTCCAGCCTTTAGAAACTGTTACAAAGAAATAACTGGATGTGTGTAAGAGCTTTCACTCAAGGGTGTTCTTCCAAGAATTATTCATAATAAAGAACAGTTAGAAATCTTTCAGACATTCAATTATGGCATTTAGCCAAGCAAGCCTGTGTGATAAGTATACTATAACTATTTTTTTGTTGTTGCAGTCAGTTTTTGAGGGATGTGTGTGTGTGTGTGTGTGTGTGTGTGTGTGTGTGTGTGATAGGTCTTATGACATAGTCCAAGCAAACCTTGAATTCACAGAATAGCCCAGGCTTGCTTTGAATCAACTTCTACCAGGCCAGATCTCCTTCACTACAGGTTCCCCCCCTTATCCCCTTATCTACCACTCATCAACAGGATGTCTGTGAGCAATGTTGCCTGTTTCTTGGTTTAACTAACAACATTGGTATTCCAAGAATGAGTGATCTTCCCTCACACATAGCTAGGATTGTGACTGATGCTCCTTTTTTTTTTTTTTTTTTTTTTTTTTTTTTTTTTTTTTTTTTTTTTTTTTTTTTTTTTTTTTTTTTTTTTTTTTTTTTTTTTTGGAGGCAAACAAGGTTAACGTATGGAAACCTTCAGAAAAGTAGAGCCCCAAGAAAGCAGGGAAATTTGAGCATTTTTGTGCTGGGTTGGGTGAGAAGCAGTAGCTGGGCAGACCCATGATTGGACAAATACACCGTCTAAGGGCAATAGAGAAAGGGGAACTTAGTAAGGTCCGCGGTCTCCGATATGAAACTATTCCTTCCCAACCAGGATGGGATTGACTCGTCTTAGGATCTTCTTCAGGTCAGTGGGTGTTATCGATACTTCCAGAACACTCAATGGTCACACTGAGGGAGCTCCCTCCTCTTCCCTCTTAAGAGCCCCGTTTTTTGTTTGTTTGTTTTTTTTCTTATTACTCTGCTTGTCTTGTTTCTCACATGCCTCTCTGTTGCCAGGAAACCCTACTCTTCCTGGTGAGTCTTATGTCTGCTATAACCCTCCTTTCCCCCTGAACAATGGCTGCCCTGCGTCATCCTCCTCACCCCAGCATTCAAGCCTCTTGTGTGTCGCTGAAAGAATGTGTGCTACTCCAATATAAAAAAAGCTTTCTACAGAGAATTCCCTAAGCGCTGCAATGACTCAGTCCTTCAACATTGGTCTGTTTGTCCGTCCTGCTATACAAGGGGACATAGGATCAGCCGGGCTTTATCTTACAACTGGGAGAGTCAGGGAACAAACAAATGAGCAACAAAGCTTACAGTTTGGGTCCAGCTTTGGTACTCTAATAAACAAAGGTAGTGTCAGTGTATAAAGTGGGGCGGGACAAAAGACAGGTTTCTCTTGTACAGAAAATAAGAAAGCCATCTATTGACCGAGGGAGGAGGAAGTACAAGGTCTGATCTTACATACTGGAAGTCATAAAGCCATTCCGAGCTAGTCAGAGAGCTGAGAGTGTCTGTGCTCAGAGTATTCCTGGATTCCGCCAGGAAGCAGAAAGATCACGTGCCCTGCGGGCTGACCTTAAGCGAGCCATACCAGACATTCACCTGGACCACTAAGTCTGCTGCGGGGGTGGAGCGGGTAAGTGCTTTTCTCCACAGGGATCCCTTCTCAAGATTCTCTGTGGTTGGACCAGAGATGCCCTCAGATCAGCATGGGTACAAGAAGTCTGATAGATGCTGACTAGGACAGCTGGGAACTGAAGTCACCTCATTGAGTTTGGGAAGAGAAGAGATGGGGATACTCTTGGGTAGCTACGGACTTAGAAGCAAAAGGGGAGTTGGGTGTTTAGTGTGCTGTCTAAGTTCACTCCTATGTAGCTACAACCAAACTAACAACATAAAATTAAATGTGGGCACACTTTTAAAAGACTAAATAGAAGAAAAACCAAATGTCACTTTGGTGATACACACACACACACACACACACCACAATGCACATGTGGTCAGAGGACAGCTTTCAGGAGCCATTTCTCTCCTTCTACCTTGAGGAGATCCTGCAGATTGAACTTGGTCTGTCACGTTTTTAGAGGCGGCATCTTTTACCCTCTGAGGGTAAATGATTACCATCTCACTGGCCCTCACAGCTGACATCCTAAAGGGACAGAGCAAAACGAAGCAGAACTCAGTATGTGACTTTGAATATGGCTGTGATTTCAGTCAGGAGACAGTGCTGCTGACAAATGATTCCATTAGTGAACACCTTTGTCAATACCAGCTGACAAGCTGAGGAAGGGGTTGTTTTAACCCCACCCCCACCTCTACCCCACATGCCTAGACACTGAACCTTTCAATTTTATCAATCAGTACTGAGAGACCATGCCAAGTAGAGGGCAAGAATTCCCAACCATAGCATGCAAATCAGTCTTGACATTTCTTTTTTTTTTAAAGTCTATTTGGGGAATTTTTAAAAACAGAACGGCACTGAGAGAGATTATTGAGTGGAACTTGCTAAGGTTTAACCTTTTCTTTGGCCTTTTCCTTCAGTCCTCCAGGACTACCCAGGTGCCTGAGGATCTCTCCACCTCTCAGATATAATAGCCTGCTTATAAGGAGGATTAATTACCATAGCTGTCTTCATATGGATTTCAATCCATGAGGTTTTTCTCTGAGGCCACAAGTTTGTGCCTTTACTCTGTATCGAGCATTATTAAAGGGGAAAAGTATATTTTGCATATATCAGGTACCCAAAATATTTTTCTGGATAAATTAGTCTAATTTACAAAGCAGTAGCCCTGTCTAGACTCCAGTAGAGGGATGGGCTCTTTCATTTGCTTGCTCTGAGGAAATAGTAACTACTATTGAACTCTGTTCAAGAAGAGACAGAGAGGGTGGAGGCAGAGGAATACAGCGTGAAATTAGAAGTAAAACTTCAGTATACTGTTGGCTTGCCTGTACTATCATGAGTAGGGGAGGCTGGGGAGGGGGGAGTTGGCAAGCTGCAGGGGGGGTGAGCGGCATCTCATCTCCCACCCCTTACAGCTTCAGCTGGCACCAAGCAGTGCCAGGTCTGCTGGAAACAGCTCTGGAAAAGGCCATCTGGAGGTGAGGGGGCAGTCCTTTCTCGTTTTCACTTCCAGAGACTTTGTCTAGATGTTTTGTCATATCTTAACACACAAATTAGAAAACCACAAATCATTCCCAAACCATACTTGGTCATTTATTATGCTGATCTTCTTGCTCATAAAAATTGTTTGTTTGTTTGTTTCAGTGAAATGATCAGTTCCATGCACCAGGAGGTTTAAGAAAGAAAGAAAGAAAGAAAGAAAGAAAGAAAGAAAGAAAGAAAGAAAGAAAGAAAGAAAGAGAAAAGAAAAAAGAAAAGAAGCTTCTTAGTCACGTGACTTCCGCCTCCTCCTTTGGTCAAGATAGTGTGAGTAGTTTTCTCTAGCTAGCCACATTTAATTTATAAAAAGCGCTGCCGATTCCTTCGGAAACCTGTGACCTACAATCTCCCCGCCCTCCATCCACCGAGGAGAGACTTAGTCACCACTCGGTGTTGTAATAGGTGTGACTCACAGAGGCCAAGAGAGAAGTAGAGAAGTCTTCACACATACAGGTCTCAGAGCTCCGCAGAAGCGCAGGCACCACCGTGAAAGGATCAGCTTGACGGAGCTGGACTTCCTTCCCCTGGACCACAGCAGGAAGGTGACGATCTGCAGCGGTGGAGCAAGTCACCCTCAGCTTCTGCACTCCAAGTCATCTTCAGCAAGGTAAATGATGACTGTCTGATCATTTGTCCCTTCACTCATGTCCCTGATTTTCCGTGCTCCTATAGAACAAACCAAGTTGTCTTTCAGCTGAGGTCAACTGTGCTTCTTTCAAATAGTTTGAGGATGATGGGAGCAGAGTCCATCTCATACAGAAATGATCTGTGTGACCCAGGAACCTGACTGAAACTCTCTTAGGAGAGGGCTCTGTGAACATCCTGTAGCATCCTGCAGTCACAACTAAACACCTCTCTGTCTCTCTCCCTCATCACTCAATTCCTATTTGGCATCTTCTGTGGCTTTGAAGACTAACGAGAAATTGGTGACCTCAGCTTTCCAAGAGTTGTGGACATCTTAAGAGTGTCTGGGTGGTGGACCCATTAATCACCAAGTGTGGACTAATCTGTTTCTCTACCTGCTTTCCCAATATTATCAGTTTCTGTGANACCTCTCTGTCTCTCTCCCTCATCACTCAATTCCTATTTGGCATCTTCTGTGGCTTTGAAGACTAACGAGAAATTGGTGACCTCAGCTTTCCAAGAGTTGTGGACATCTTAAGAGTGTCTGGGTGGTGGACCCATTAATCACCAAGTGTGGACTAATCTGTTTCTCTACCTGCTTTCCCAATATTATCAGTTTCTGTGAACACATGTAGATGAACACTAAAGAGGAAAAAACAATGTTGGGGATGAAGGAAAGTATTTCTAAGGAGCAGGTTGGCCCCAGGGTTCTGAACTGTCAGAAAGAGAATAAAAATCTGCAGTGATGGTCACGCCACACTTTACGGTAAAATGACTTGCTATTTCACATGCTCATGCACACACTAGGCTTTCGGCTGGTGGGGACAATAATTCTGTAAAACCCTGTGACACTCTCGGCCCAAAGCTAGGGACTGGGTTTTATATATCTTAGTGTCACCTGGCACATGTGAAATGCTCTGAAATACCCTTGGCTAGATGAGGCGTAATGTGAGAATGGAAAGTTCTTTCGTTTTTGTGCTGGATATTTTCACATTTGAAAATGGTGTCCAAGTTTTAGACTAAAACTAAATACAAGGAAAACTCGTTACTTCATACATTGCAAGAGACAAGACCCTTGTAGCAAATGTCATCTTCTCAAGGGATATAATTTAAAAACACTAACGTTTTATTCTGGAGCAAAGCTAACTGTGGTTGAAAGACGGTGAGAGATTTGAGTATGTTCACTGGAATGATACACACATATCCTCAATTCTGAACTTTCTTGGGGACCATAAATTATAATAGCATACAGCACGAAATTCCTTCCAGCTAGCAGTGAGTATTTTGTGGCCATAGATTTAAGAGTGACTCCTAATGTGCCGTTACTGTCAGAAGGAACACAGACAAAACAGTAAACCCAAAAGGACTTTAGGAGATTAATATTCATTTGCAAAGATGCTCTGGTAAATTGCTTTAATTTAAGAGTGTTTTCCTTAGACATGTTTGTCCCTCTGGTGAGGCAGGACAGCCCCTGCTGGAGCTGCAGAGGAAGCACAGTTGAGAATTTCTCTGACCACCCACTGGGTGTGGAGCTGTGCCCTTCCGCAGGGACTCTGGTGAAATGTAACTAAGGAAGCTTCTATTCTTCCTGTTATGGGAGGGAACTCACCATTCCAGGATGCTGAATGCCTTCTCACCTTGGCTATGTCATCATCATGGTCAATATGGTTTTTACCAGATTCACAACAGAACAAAGGCTGTTTTCTGCAAACATATTTTGTGTTGGAGTCCTTGCCTCCGTCTTTTAATCCGTCTTAGATTTTTTTCAGGTGTCCAACTTTAATCTTCCTCTTCAAGCGAGTGCATCTCCTTACCCATATGACCTCATTTGTATCACCATATAAAGGTTTACATTTTTTTTTACTTCAGTAAAAAGGCAAAATATAAGGAATAAGTTCTGAGTATTAAACCATATATGCTGTATCAAAATTAAGAAGCTCACATGTTCCAGGGCGTTCGTTATTAGGAACACTTGCACTCCATAAGAAAACTCGGAAGATATTTCAGACAGACATCACCACTAAATGTTTTCTATTTGATTCATCTTGGTACAACAACTCTGTGGTTGATCCAGAGACTGCAACAAATTGAAGGTCAATAAAGATTTAATCAACTCCCAGTGTTTTCTGAAAAAGAATCTTCCACAGAGTTTTGTGGACAGAAAATGAGCTGATCTGGGAGGAACCGTTTAGAAAGAACTCTACCATCTAAGAAAGACTTTGAACATTACTGTTCATTTTTGTCTTGTCGCCTGTTTTCTAACAGCAGAGGAAGGCAACTAATAGAACTAAAATCAACAGGGTTTATTTTAAGTTTCCACTAAGAAACCTAGGAAGAGAACCCAGAAAGGGGAAGTGGGGATCACTGTGGAGCATAACATTTTCTGACAGCTGCTGACAGGTGGTGGTTCCCACTCTAACTTCTACCTGACAAATGAAGGCGAGATTCAGCCTCCTTTCATGGCTCCTTCTGAATCTCTATTGTACGACAGAGTACTTCTGATAAAATGTTTTCATCCCTCCTAGCATCCAATGACGTTGTGAAATGTGATGGTTTGTATATGCTCGACCCAAGGAGTGGCACTATTTGGAGGTATGGCCTTGTTGGAGTAGGTGTGGCCTTGTTGGAGTAGGTGTGTCACTGTGGGTGTAGGCTTTATTTAATACACTAGTCCTAGCTGCCTGGAAGTCAGTCTTCTACTAGCAGACTTCAGATGAAGATGTAGAACTCCCAGATCCTCCTGCACCATGGCTGCCTGGATGCTACCATGCTCCCACCTTGATGATAATGGACTGAATCTCTGAACCTATAAGCCAGCCCCAATTAAACATTGTCCTTATATGACTTGCCTTGGTCATGGTGTCTGTTCACAGCAGTAAAACCTAAACTAAGACAGACGTGATCTTCTCCACACATCTCTTCCATGTTCTCTTTCACAGTTGAAGCTACCAAGGGAAAAGTTAGTTCTAAACACCGTGTAGCAAATATTCTATTTTGTGGTATTCGACCCAGTTCCCCAAATACCATGATGATTAAATGAGATGCATATTGTGAGATTTTGGAGATATGATCCTGAACTTTTCATGACCTAAATTGGAAGTGAGGACACTACATTCCTGTCCAGGTCATTCTGTCCCTTTGTCCTAGAGTTCAGAGATCTCAGAAATGGATCCAGGGGTCATGATAACTTCCTCTCTTCCTTCTGCCCTGCCTATTGCTCTTCCATCTAAGGCCAAGCATCACACACAACACTGAGATGGTAGAGAAGTAGGCACAGAGCCTAGATGCCAGAGCCCAGTGAGAATGCAGGCAGCATGGGTGGGATCAGAGGGGTCTGTCCTGGAGTCACCCAAAATCGTAGCTCATACCTTGGACCAACTAGCCTGCATTTCTGAATTCATTTCTTCTAAATAGAGACTTATTTATTTGTTTACGGTGTTTGAAACAGGAGGTCATTTTATTGCCCAGGCTGGTCTCTCTCTCTCCTATCTTTATCTCCAAGTGCTGAGATTACAGACTTGAGTTACCATACCCAGAAGAAAAAGGAAATAATTTTATCATGAAGTTTCAGATAAATAACTACAGGTACAGGCAGCTACCTAGAACGGGGTTTCTTACACTTCCCACACTTGTCCAAGAAACACAGATTTATATAGTCCCAACTATATAGATCTATAAAACAGGCATACAAAGCAAACATTTACTGACAAGTCATAAAGAAATTTATTTTGAAACAATTCTCTTAGGTACACATAATTTTATCAAGTATTGACAATGAAAACAAATGTACATACTGATGAAAGATGTGCTTGGTAATTTAAAAATAAAGAGCTAAACCTTTGCTAAATATTTGATGCTACAGACCATGGCATCTTCAACATTTTTTGAGTTGACTGATATTTTGATTGCTAATGCTGAGAATATGACTGGCATAAATATATGGTGCAAAATGGCAGAAACTTGTTCAAGGCAATTTCAAAATTGTTGAAAATTTTGTCCTAACTCCAAGCCTGAAATTCATTTGATGATTTTTTTTAATGAAGCTCAAGCCAACAACTCAAACATCAGTTTTTTAAATTAAGGATTTGCTTATTTTATTTTTAATGTGTATAAGTGTTTTCCCTGAATATATACATAAGTGTCCTTGGAAGACAAGAGGTGGCAGATCATCTGGAAGGAGAGGGCCACTTTGTGGGTGCTGGGAACCAACCCCATGTGCTCTACAGGAGCAGCAAAAGCTCCTAACCACTAAGCCTTCTCTCTGTCCCTTCCAAAAGTGACTTTTTTTTCCCCTTGTTCCGGTCAACCCCGCTCGCTCCTGCCGGCTCCGCTCGCTCCGGCCAGCCCCACTCGCAGGATTCATTTCTTTTTTTGTTTGTTTGTTTTGTTTTGTTTTGTTTTTCGAGACAGGGTTTCTCTGTATATCCCTGACTGTCCTGGCACTCACTTTGTAGACCAGGCTGGCCTCGAGGCGTGCGCCATTATTCTTCATAAGTACACTGTAGCTGACTTCAGACGCACCAGAGGAGGGCGTCAGATCTTGTTACGGGTGGTTGTAAGCCACCATGTGGTTGCTGGGATTTGAACTCATCATCTTCGGAAGAGCAGTCGGGTGCTCTAACCCACTGAGCCATCTCACCAGCCCCCCAAAAGTGACTTTTATAATCAAATGCTCCATCACAATCCAATCCAAAGACATCCCAGTGTGGTACTTCCATGAGGAAGAATAACTGTAAGAAAATACAAAGCCCTTGCTTTCTGTAATTGAACTATTACATTCTAAAAAGAAAAAAAAATTTTCCCTACATATGCTGAAAATACTACAAATCTTCACATACAAGAGTCTCGACTATGAGTCAAGGTGGTCTAGACAGCATTGGCTGCCATTGCACACACAAGGCAAAGTATGTGTGCTGTGTGCTCAGAACCATGGATAACGGCGAAGTCATTCATAACAAGAAGGACAAGTCCTGCCCAAACCTTGCATCCATTATCTTTGGTTTTGAAATAATTTTTAATCATTGCTCATTCAATAACCTCTCACTGTTGCTTTTTTTTAAATCCCACATTCAGCTACCTGACCCTATAGCCACACAGTTCAAAAGGCTGTGGCATCCAGTCAGCCACAGCTGCTGTTCACATTTGCACCTGACTTTATAAACCGGAAATCTGAGGACTATGGGGTTCCCTGGGAGCATTTGCAGAATTCTAGAGGCTCGATTTGCTACCAAGTGCGAGCTGTCATAGCCTCAGCTCAGCCAGGATCCAGGCCTTAGTAGCACTCAATGCTGTGCTTGCCAATGTGGCCATTTCTAAATCCACAAATGGCTTAAGGGACACTTAGCACTATCTGGAGACATTGTTACCAGAAGTGTAACTGACATCTCATGTGTAGAAGTCCAGGATGCTGCTGAGCATGCTATACACTAGCCAGACATCACCTTATTAATTATGGAATTCAAAATATCAAAAGGGCTCTAATTGGAAAGCCTGTGCTTACATCCAAGAAATAGACAGAGCAGCCTTTTCAGCAGGGAAGGTGTAACAGATATTAAGCCATGTTGGTTCAATTGTTGCTCTCTAATGAAAATATCCTAGCCCTGAGCTGCCACTGGGCAAGGCTCAGAGAGGATGCATAAAGTACTCCGAGGGATGTACTCCCCAAAACAGCTTTAGTGCTTGGAGCCAAGGGACGGGCACTCTTTAGCAAACAGCTTGTTGTGAGATAAATGGAAAGACACAGCTGATAAACAGCTAAAGCAACTGAGGTCAAAGCCCTACTGAGAAATCACCTGGCACCTGGGAACAGCAGAGATGGGACCACAGTTCATGGAAGAGCGGTTGGGGCAGTTGTGCTAGCTGTAGTTACTCATTTACTTCTCAGGTGAGCTGACTGACTGTCAATCCCTTTCTCTATGCAGGTCATGGCCCTGAAAGCCCTGACCTGGGATTGTTGTTCTACTAGGGGTCAAAGATCCATGTTGGTTTGCAGCTGACCTAGTCCAGTGACCTAGAAGAATACAGAATGCAGAGACTAAAAGAACTAACATTTACAGACAATAGTAAGGATGGGACTCACAAATCAATGATCCTCAAGGTCAGGGTAACATGTCTTTTGGGACACCAATCTTGGAGATGACCGTCAGCCCTGAGGGGTGCTCAGTGACAGTGTAGAGGGTGCAACCCGAATGACGAAAAAAAATCCCTCTGTTTCTTATCACCAGGGAAAACTGTGTTTGTTTAGAGAGGAGGTTACGTGGGAAGTGGAAAAGATGAGAGAGAGAGAGAGAGAGAGAGAGAGAGAGAACTGAGAGAGAGAGCGAGAGAGAACTGAGAGAGAGAACTGAGAGAGAGAGCGAGAGAGAACTGAGAGAGAGAACTGAGAGAGAGAGCGAGAGAGAACTGAGAGAGAGAGCGAGAGAGAACTGAGAGAGAGAACTGAGAGAGAGAGCGAGAGAGAACTGAGAGAGAGAACTGAGAGAGAGAGAACTGAGAGAGAGAGAGAGAGAGAGAGAGAGCTGCTTAGCTTTGAGTTTGTTCCCTCCAGTGGTTGTAAGGACAGGCTTTCTAGAGGACAGAAGACAGGCAGCCCAGGTCACTCCAAAACTGTCATTATGTTTTGTCCGTAGAGCCCAAAGCTGTTCAATAAAGTCCTTGGGGTGGGGAGGTTTCATTTTTCTTTCCAGAATTTTTACTTTGTATTTTTTTTTGAGATGCAGTCATTCAACAGTCATTCACATAGGGGGTCCTGACTCCAGAACCCTCTTACACGTGGTGACTCTACAGCCCTCTTACACATGGGCTTCGGAATCTGCAGATTCCCAATGTATAAAACGGCATGGTTCAAGCATATGACCTGTGCACCTTTGGGGTGTACATTAAATTGCTTCTAGATCATTTTTAATGCCTACTATGAATGCTGTGTACATAGTAACACTGTTGTTCAGGAAAGAAAAACAATGGAAAGGTCTGTGTGTGTTCAGTGGAGATTCAATTTACAAAACTACTCAAACCTGTGGTTGGTTGAATCTGTGGGCATGATTTCACACTTACAAAAACCGTCAAAAGAATGGTATGATCTAGAGTCTCTAAACATTAGAATTTTACCACGTTTTTACTCTCATTCTTTTTCAACGACAGAACATTTCTTTATTTTTCACTGAGACTTTCCCAGAGGATATAACTAACCTTGTCCCCACCCCACTCCCTACGAAGGGGTAGTGCGCTCACTGCTATAAAGCAGACTCGGACAGTTTCAAGGACTGGAACCAACCTTAAATGGCAAAAATGTTTTCTATCTGAATTATCATAAAAATGTTTAAGTAAAAAAAAAAAAAGAAGAAGAAGAAGAAAGTAAAGCAAAGGGACCACGGTGGCTTCGATCATTCACGGTTCATGTCAGACATTCACTCTTGGCTTGAGTGTAACAAAGTTGAAACAGGATGGCTATCATACAAAAGGTTCACTACAGCACGCTGTATGTACCTGTTCCAAGTCCACCCCTAGCCCTAATGCTTCTGACTCAATTACTTCCCAGCCTGTTGGGCCTGCCGACGGAGGAGCACCACGGAGGAGCATGTAGATCTTCTCTTTGATCCAGTCTTTGTTACACGGCTGGTATGTCTGTGTATCAGCTCGGTAAACCAGAGAGCTGAGATGTCAATAAAATCAAACAACTGACTAATATCGTATGTGATGGAAGGGCTGTTGGGATTCATTCTCTTCAGATGTTCTTCATACATTTTACAAACACCTTCCATGCACCCATTCACAGACTCATAGTCAGCATAAGTCCTGCCCTCTGGCCTCTTGGTAGGCTGTACCAACAATATGGTGTGAGACATCGCGCCAAACGCTCTTGCTGCTGCAGCCGCTAACACCTCCGCTCTCTCATTCTTTTTTATATATACATATATTATTTTCTAAATTTTGCATTTTGGTTTTGTATTGAATTTTTGACCATTTGTGCCTTTGGATTTGTTTTTGAGACAAAATATTACTATGTAGCTTTAGCTGGCCTGTAATTCTCTGTGTACACCAGGCTGGCCTTAAACTCACATAGAGCTGCCTGTGTCTGACTCCTCAGTGTTGACATTAAAGACCTGTACCCCGATACCCAGCTTGAATGGTTTGAAAGCAAGTTGAAGATATCATGCCCCTTAATCTTTATATACTTCAATATAAATTATCAAAAAAAGTCTATCATTTTCCACCATATAATTTTCAAACTAAAATTTATCAATTTTACAGATGTTTTTCCCCAAATTTCACTAGCTGCTGTAATGTTATTTCTGAGAAAAGGAAACATGTTTACTGTTTACATGTCTGTCTGTGATCTTGTGTTGCATTTCATTGTCTTGTCTCTTCAGCATCTTTGGCCCCTTTTTTTCCTTTATGACTGGTGTTTTTGAAGAGCACAGGGCACACCTTCTGTAGAACTGGAAGTCGTTTTCCAGGCATGATTAGTTGGAGTTTGAGCAGCGCTCACTGCTCAGTCCTTTCCAGTGTGTCTATCAGGAAGCACATGATGCTGGTTTCCTCCATGACTAAGAAGACCAATTTCTAGCATTTTGTTAAAGTTGTCGCTCAGATTTCTTCACTGTGAAATCACTAACATTCTCTTTTTTAATTAATAATTGTCTTTGTGGGACAGTCTTTGTGATTTTATACCGTCATCCTAGCATCCAGTGATAATTCTTAACTGAAGCAATTGTTACCATGTCACTGCTAATACTGATGTCCTAACTGCATCCTTCTTTGACACTTGTTAGTTGGTATGGCTTCCCTTTTCTTATATAGATCCTCATTGACACTAACCAAAATGACTATGTTCATATCATCGTCAACAACCTACAGATCCATTATGACATGATTTGTTTTGATGCTCAAACTGTGTCGTACTTGGTGAGTAAGACCCTCCCAACTGGCTCTTATGCATTCTTTAGCTTCTTTTTTCTTTGTATCATAAGACACTTCATGATCATTTTATACTTCCCCAGACAAATTTTATCCTCATATTGACTTCTCCAATGACTATAAGATTGAAAAAAATGGGCTCTGGGTCCTTGGTCTTTTCATCATTCTTAGGTTTTCCTTATATTTTATCAGGTAGAGACAAGTAGATAGTTGTTCACATGTTTATATATCTATTTACACATATTCCAAACCATTAGTTGACAGTCTTCTCTCTCTTTCATTCAATTACACAGGGTCCAGGTCAGCATTCCCTCTTCTCGAGACTTTTCAGCTCTTCTCTTTGACGGTGTGAAACCTGACATCTGTCAGCCATATGTAGTTACTCATTTCCTTGGTCACATACTTTGAGGTTTGAGGATGGTCTGTTGTCTAGTTATGGTGAAGGCATGGATTTTATGTCCTCTCACGTGTTCTTGTTGAAATACATGTATCTGGAGCTAAAGTATCCTTGGAAATTTTGATATTTTTTTTGTTTTGTTTTTGGTTTTTTTGGGTTTTGGTTTTTTTGGAGACAGGGATTCTCTGTGTAGTCCTGGCTGTCCTGGAACTCACTCTGTAGACCAGGCTGGCCTCAAACTCAGAAATCTGCCTGCCTCTGCCTCCCAAGTGATGGGATTAAAGGCATGTGCCATTGGTCCAAGGGCTCTCAGCCTAGCCTCTCCGCAGCCTTGGCAAGGCACTGGGTTGACTCTATTCGTTTAGCTCAGACAATGCCCAGGCCACCTACCAGGGAGTTCAGGGTTTCCACTTCTTTCACATGGGAAGGCATGGTGCTTCAGAAATCAATGACCTTGGCGATTCACCTTATATCTTTGAACCTGTTTTATCTTCTATAACTGGAAAATAATATGCTCTCCAGGGGGCTAGACAGAAACTATGTGAGACTTTATGTAAATCTCCAGGGATAGGCCTTTTCCAGGTGGGCAGCATTCTCACAATTACTCCTCTCAGTCTGCCCCCACCACCGGCAAAGCTGACCGTAGGACAAGTTACATTCTCTGTTGTAGGGACACCACAGTCCACAAGTGTTTTGCATTTTTTTTTCAAATAATTTCTTATGAACTTTGATTTACAATGAAATTAGACATCTCGACATTCAGTAACTTCCAAGGGCAGACTTAAACAAAACACTATAACTAATTGGATTTGCAAATATGAAATGTCATTAAAATCTCTAAATATGTAATTTCATGAGTGATTTTTGCTTCTCCTGTAATTAGACATTTTTAAATTACTAGGTACTGGAGAAGCAGAAACCCTGCTGCCTGGACATTTATATGCAACAAATCAATTCCTACACAAAAAAAGTTTGTGGAAACTAAACCAAATTATTAAGTAATTTAGAAACTTGTTTTCAAATACATCTATAACTATACCACAATTCAGCTGCATCTATAGGCTTCCCATAGTTTAGTATTTTTTGCTAGTTTATATCTCTCAGTAGATTTTTTAATCTCTTTCTTCCCAAGTCTTTTAGGGGAAAAAATTTTAAAAATAAGACTCATTTTTTTTCTTAAGAAATAAAGATGATACACTGAATTATTTTTATCTTAAATATACTATTAGCTATATAATCATAGAAATTAAGTATAAGAACATATTTGAAATCCTATTTATACATTTGTTTATAGACACATTTGTTTAACAAAATCTTGGGTCAAATTTAATAGCCATTACTTTAAGACAGGGTTAAAGAGAACAAAAGAAAAGAAAAGATTTCTTAGTATCTATAAATATACATGATTCTAGAAGCATCCACAGGTCTTCACTTTGGTCTGTGTCTATTGCTCTTCCTGTGTGAAGTATTCAGATTCTACAGGAGAGTGGATCAAGGACAAAGACACTGTTTGGGAGCTAGAGAGATGGCTCAGTTAGGAGCGTGTACTGTTCTTACAGAGGGACCGAGTTCTGTTTCCAGCACTCACATTAGACTGTTGGCAACCACCTGTAACTCCAGCTTCAGGAGATCCCATTATCTCTTCTGGCCCCTGAAGGCACTTACACTCCAGTGCACTTAACACACACACACACACACACACACACACACACACACACACACACATGCACACTGCCCCCCTAAAATATACATCATTTTTAAAAATTAAAAAAAAAAATCTAAAACCAGAAGATACACTCTGTGGACATGCAGGGAATTTCCTAGGTCTCTAGGCTCTGGGGAGGAGAGCGGGCTCTTTGCAAAGGGGATGTCCTCTCCGCATCTTCTTCCCTACCCTGATTTGGGAGCAAATGCATGGCTCCTGTGTGGAGAGGGAACTGACCTCCTTTCCTCCTGTTTCCTCTTACCAGAACTTGAAAGGGCTGGACCTCCATGACCTCAGACCTCAGGCAGCCAGAGAACAGCAGCCTGCCCTCTGACTCTTGAGGACTTCCTCCTACTGGGTGGGGTGAAGTGCCATTCACAGGTGCCAATACCTATGGCAAGTATGGCACGCTTAGGGAAAACAGAGACGAAGGTACCTGGGGAAGGGTACAGGAAGCCTTTCTCCTGCTTAATATTAGGTCGTCCTGGGCTACCCTCAAGTCAGAGCAAAGTTAATATTCCAGTTGGCTCTCTTTGAGGTGGTTTGGTCAAAGCCTCAATTTTTCAACATAAACTTGCTTCATTTTTATCCCGTTTATACGTGACTTTTTTTTTCTTTCTTTCTTACAAGAGGTTTGTGTTGAAGACCAAATTTAAAGATTTGAGATAACAGACATTCATTCCCCTCCCCCTTCTTGACTTCCTGGGATCTCTCACTCTGTCTCTTCTGAGAAATTCTCTCCGAGCCAGGAGGATGGGTGACTCTTGCTCATTTACAATAAGAAAATAAAAACCATATTGGGAATGCTTTCTTAGTGATAGCAGCATGGATGCTCTCCTCTTCTGGATTCTGAAAACAACTGGGCATCTGGCAAGACAAAGAGACTGAGCAAGGCTCTCCAAGACAGTGGTTCTCAACCTGTGGGTCGAGACCCCACAGCTGTTGAACAACCCTTTCATAGGGGTGGCCTAGGACCATCAGAAAACACAGATATTTATATTATGATTCAGAACAGTAGCAAAATGACAGGTATGAAGTAGCAACAAAAATAATTTTATGGTTGGGGACGTCACCACAATGTGAGAAACTGTATTAAAGGGTCACAGTGTTAGGAAGTTTGAGAACCACTGATCATCTTTTCCTCTTGAATTTTACAAGTGATGGGATGTACAATTTTACCGTGAGACTCTGTCTCTCGGATGAGTCTCTGTGTGAGATTGATGTCACTACTCTAGGCAACTCTACCAGTCCCTTTCACCCAGTGACCTGGGTCAGCTTTGCTTCTACAGCTTTTCTTTCCCCCCTGAATTTTTCTGAATTCTCATTGGTTGGTTTTGGCATTACCTTAAAGAGGCAGTGTGTGGTTTAAATGGTTTGTCTTTCCAACAAGCAACCAAAATAATAATAATAATAATAATAATAATAATAATAATAATAATAATAATAATCTTAATAACTGTCTACTCAAATTCATTTAAATAACTCACATTTGCCAACATATGATTGTTCCTATTTGAATTTTCTTTCTAATTTTGAACATCCAGGACATCATCTTTTATCGTACATGAAATAAGTGTCCCTGTCACATAGAGGAAAATGCTATTTTGGATGTTGGCCCTCCTGTTCCTCTTCGCTTTTCTGTGGAATTATAAAGGGCAGCTGAAGATAACAGACATCGCTGACAAGTATGTTTTCATCACCGGATGTGACACAGGCTTTGGAAACTTAGCAGCCAGAACTTTTGATAAAAAAGGCTTCCATGTCATTGCTGCCTGCCTGACGGAGTCAGGATCAGCTGCTTTGAAGGCCAAAACCTCAGAGAGACTTCA
The DNA here is from genome assembly GCA_902729485.2 of Mus minutoides. Lineage (NCBI taxonomy): Eukaryota > Metazoa > Chordata > Mammalia > Rodentia > Muridae > Mus > Mus minutoides. The sequence continues at coordinate 30,702 of LR749966.1, forward strand.
CACAGTGCTTCTGGATGTCACCGACCCAGAGAATGTCAAGAAGACTGCCCAGTGGGTGAAGAGCCATGTAGGAGAAAAGGGTAAGAGACTAGGGATGGGAGGCGAGGCCAGGGAGGTGGGAGGGAGGGGGTGAGGAATTAACTGAAGCAAAATAACAATGTGATTTCAGATGTGAGGCACAGGTTCGAATCCTGAATGGCCTATCAAAAGGATGTCTCTTAAGTCCCAGCAGCACATTTCTGGATCTCTGCAGAGCTGCCGAGTGATTCCAGTGTATGTGGGATGTGCCCCAGGTAGACTCACCTTGAGTCTCAGCAGGTGGATCTAGAAGAGACATAAAGGTCCTAACTTTATGTGAGCTCCTTCAACAACATCACAGCAAAGGAAGTCGAAATTCAGGCCTATAGGAGAATGTGGAAATGGCATACGGATCACCACCTGATGACCTGGAACCCACATCTCATCAGACGGGTCCAGAGTACATCCATCTTTAGTGGCCAGTAGGACAGGATCCAGTGATGTGAGAAGGGTCGTTAGGGAGTCCAGTGGTCCAACGAGCATTAGACATTCTTTAAAAGCAAGTGCATGTGCTTCAGTAACATCTTTAGCTCTAAGACTCTAAATTTCAAACGCAATGATTTAGCAAAGCCTCCCCCAGACAAATCTTGGTGCTCACCTTTAGCAACACTATATATTTCCAGTCAAGAAACAGTCAAGTGGATGACTTATTTTTTCTTAATCAAAATTTAGTGAAAGGTAGATTCATGTCACTTTTCTACCCATACAGAATACTTTATAAATATACTCTGGCTGCACCATCTTGCAAGGCAGGAAAATGGAACAATTTGCTCTACATCTTAGATGAGAGATCAGAAAGTCTTCCTCAAAAAACCATTAAAAAAAAATGACACTTGGAACCAGGAATAGAATAGCAGTGAGCCTGAGTTCCAATAAACTAACATGAATAATTTCAACATAACCTCCCACTCTGCCAGCTACCACTTCCCCAAAATGCAAAGACATTTCAAAGCAGGAGTAACTATGAAGAGGAAATAGCACCGTTGTATAAAGGAAGAACTGTATGTCCCTCTGAGATGCCCATAGAGTTGACATTTTCTACTATGCCTCCTTTCCCTCTCTGTCCCAGGTCTCTGGGGTCTGATCAATAATGCTGGTGTTCTTGGCGTGTTGGCTCCCACTGACTGGCTGACAGTGGACGACTACAGAGAACCCATTGAAGTTAACCTGTTTGGACTCATCAACGTGACACTGAATATGCTTCCACTGGTCAAAAAAGCTCGAGGGCGTGTTATCAATGTCTCCAGCATCGGAGGCCGGCTTGCATTTGGTGGAGGGGGCTATACTCCATCCAAATATGCAGTGGAAGGTTTCAATGACAGCCTAAGGTAAGGGGAATTAATTGGCTTAGCACAATTGCTGCTATCTAATGATGGATAGTTAGTATGTATGAGATACCCTTTTGAGCACTTTAAAATATTTTCACTTGCCCAGGGTTACACAGCTGATAGGTGGTAGAACTGATATTTGAACCCAAATCTATGTTGAGTCTAGCTCTTTTTGCTTTTGTATTAGTGTATGGTGCCAATAGTGGGGTGAATTTACAGTCAACAGGTCAATTTGTCCAAACAGAGAATCATTCAGGGTGTATCTCTCTATTGATATTCCTGGTAGGTGCTAATGAAACAGTATAAGTTTATTTAAGCCTCCAGTAGAAATGCATTATGCCTTAATGGCTGCCCGATACACTCCAGTTGGGTTTTGCAGTTGTATCCAGTGGGAGAGGCAGGAAGAGGATGCTAGATTCATCTTACCAAGAACCAGAATTTGTGACTCTCAGTTCAAAGCCCATATGTGCTTTTTCAGTCAAGGTTCTGAAAAGAAATGACCACCCACTGAAATTGTGTTAAGAGGACAGAATTTACTTAAAGGACAATTTTCAAACGTGTGGGACGTGTGAAGACATATCCCAAGGATGGGAGTAAGGGCTAACAGCAAAGGGCTTTCCAAAGACTACAGGATTGAGAGACAGGGAAGTAAGTTTCTACACCTGGAGACACGGGGGCTGGAGACACACTCCAGCTAAAGGATGAAATAACCACTGTTAACACTACATGAGGATTCACTAGTCCCATACTTGTACTCCCATTCCTGAGTCTAACAGACTGCGCTGCCAGATGCTAAGGTATACTTAATGCAGGTGACCTTCTGGGATAAAGCAAGCAGGTGGAGCTGGAGAAGCAAACAGAAGTTAAGTCAGCTGTGTCATCTTGAGACAAGCAAGAGAAAAGACAAAATTAATGCTGGCTTGCCTCTAATCCCCCCATTGACTTATTCAATTAGCAATACTAAAGGCATATGTTAAAGTTTATATATAGATACCATAGATCTAGAATTAGCTTACTAATTAAAAAAAATAGATAGTCCCACTGAGGTTAGTAAAGGCTGACAACTTCCATTCTACCTCATGATCCAGCTGTCAAGTCTGAGTCCCCTAAGAAATAAACACAATAAAATTCTTCCAAAACATTAACGTGATGTTGAGTAGCCTGAAGGACTTGTTGAAGATGGAGATTTTTCTGGGTGTGGGTCTGGGATGTGGCCGGAGAGTTTGCTTTTCTATAGCGTTAGCAGACACTGCAGATGGCTCAGGGACCATCACACTTGGGAGCAATACTGTCGTGGCGATCTCTCTCAGTCTCGGCCGATTTCCATTCCATTCCTCAAGAAGCAATATAATAATAAACATTCCACTCTATAAGCATCAATAACATAATAAAATGCTAGTGTTTTAAAAGTTATCTTAACTGCAGTGCTTGTAGAATCTGCTGGGCGGCTAGACACTGTCTGAAAGTAATTAACAGAAAGTGTTTTATGCCTTTATGGCCCAGAGAGCTAGTATTTGACATGGGATTATGCATGCAGCCTAGTCTAGTGCCTGTTCCAGGATGTCTCCATACAGAGAGAAGGACTGAGACAACAGTCCAACAGAGACAGAGAGAGGACTGGGTCACTAAAGCTGTATTTGCTCAGCATGTATATTGCTTTCATGCTGGCTTTCCTTCCCTCCGAAGCTTAGCAGAGTGGCCTGCCTCCTGTCCCTGTGTCATTCCCATGAATACATAAGGAAAGAAGTCTTCTCAAATACTTCCTTGAAACTGTTCTCTCCCAGATCAGTCGACAGATGAATAGAATGTAATTAGGTTGAAAAATAACTTTTAAGATTTTAATGTAATATACCTTTCAAAATCTCCCAGGGTCAAGTTAATTTACATTGTCAGTAAAATATATTTCAAAATGTGTAATAGTTTTGTTGCAAGAAATCAAAATCTGTAAAGAATTGAATTACATTTTATGATTAAAATAGTGCTTATTAAAAATATATAGACTGGTGAGATGGCTCAGAGGTTAAGAACATTGGCTCTCTCTCTCTCTCTCTCTCTCTCTATATATATATATATATATATATATATATATATATAATATTATGTATATAATATATACATATATATTATATACATATATAATATATATAATATTATGTATATAATATTATATATATATAATATTGTATAATATAATGAGGACAGGTGTGCAGCTTAGTGGCAGATCTCTGGCCTAGCACTACAAGATCTGGCTTCAAACCTCAGTATGGGTAAGATTTCTATAAAATGAATGATTGCCTCTTTATATACTCCTAGAGGAACTATACATTAAATTTAGAAAATACTTATTTGTGAACTGTTCTGCAACACATTCTTCAGTTGGCAGGAAGGAGGCACATTGCAAACCTGTGACTCGTAACTGTGTAGACTTGAGGCCGCCTGTGGTGATGAGAAGGGAGAGCTTGCTCATCAGGGATCAGGGTGGCATGCCAGGGATCGTGACACTCGATCCTTCCTCATCCTCAGTCACGTTGCAATTCACATTCCAAAACTCAGGGTAGACTTGTCCATCCAAGCCAGGCACTCTTGCATCTCACCAACAAGCCCTTTGAACATGGAAAAGAAATGGTCTCGCTTTTCCACTTAACGAAAGCAGGTAGCTTAAGGGGAAAACACTGGATTGGTGTGGGGCTATTCCGAGGATTGGTCCACCCACAGCTGTTTCCTGTTCTGCCATTCATCCTCACTTGACCACCTTGAGCTCCAGTTTCTTCATCTTTAACGCAACAGGATAGGACAAGATGTTTGTTGCCAACATAGCCATTCTGTGGTTCTCGGAAAAGACTCATAAGACACTACTTGAAGAGTAATAAACACGCTCCAGATAAGTTTGACTGAAACAAAAAGAAAATTAAGGATATGAAAGACTGAGGATGTGACCACCGAATGCTTGTTGAGCGTGCATGAAGCCCTAGACTGGACACACCACTCAATGAAAGTATGGGGTTTTGTTTTGTCTTTAATTTAAAAAAAAATATTCTTGATTGTTCTTCTCGCAGGCGGGATATGAAAGCTTTTGGCGTGCATGTCTCGTGCATTGAACCGGGGCTGTTCAAGACAGAGCTGGCAGATCCAATCAAGACGACTGAAAAAAAACTGGCCATTTGGAAACATCTGTCTCCAGATATCAAACAACAATATGGAGAGGGCTACATTGAAAAAAGTGAGTTTGGGTGTAGATGCAGGCTCTTCTGGGATTCCCTGTCCTGGTCAGAATGAAGGAGTCTCAACACAGCAATGTGGATCTTTAATATGAGTATTAAGTTCAGAGTTACCTCTGGCGTCTTTGAGTGATTATGAGTGCTTACTAAAGAAACTAACAAATGCCAAGTTTTATACTAAGCTTTTCTGAATTATGTCATCTATGCCTCAAAGGAAGTTACGGGAGTAGTGAACAGAGGCTTTGCAGGGTAAAATGTCCTTTCTAGGGTGCCCAGCATCTCCTGGTCGTGCCAGGGTCTGAAGCCAGAAGCCTTGCTCTCAAATAGTCTTCCTTTCCATACACACTTCGCCTTATAACTAAACACAAGCCACTTGTTCAGCATTGCTCACAGATCTATGGAAGTGACAGATGATGGAGAAGAGTCAGACTGTGACCTTTATACTGGACCATAGCTGATAACAAAAGAGGAACCAAATAAGACCGTGAAAGGGAGAGACTCTACAGTGCCAAGCAGACAGATCCTCTGCAGGGCAACCCAGAAAGCCAGAAGTGATGCCATCGGTGTGGGCTCTAATTGCCCAAGAAACACAGAGCAGGAAAGAGGCCCAGCCCATACCGGTTTGAATAAGGCTTTAAAATCCTGGAGTTATTTGAGTGGAGGAAGTTATCTGTGTATCGGACACAGGGATGCATGGAAGAGGAAGAGGAAGAGAGGTTAAAAATGAGTCAAAAGACTGAGGCAAAGGGAGAGAATAAGAAGGAGCGCATGGTGATTGGAAGGATGACTAATGCTATAAGTGTTTACAAGCGCTCGTCATCCTTCTACGTGCTTCACACGCCCGCTTCATTTATAATCCCTGAGCTTGGTGGAGCAGCTGCTATTATATCCTTTGTTCTATAGAAACAGAGACACAGAGCAGTAACATGGCTGAGATTGCGCAGCTAGATGTGAACCAGCACAACTGTGCCACACATTCTCAGGCACTCGAATCCCAAAGAAGCAGTGCAGTGAACACTTTGGTCAACATTCCTGGCTGAGAACTCTTCTCCAGCTCCAATTTTTCTGAACCTGCAATGTTTACTTGACGTTCCTCAAACACAGAGTTCTTGCCTTTAGAGGTACAAGGTCCTGCCTCCCTCCATGACACGCTATCCGTCCAAAATGTGGCTCTGCTTCTTCCTAAGTTACAGTAACACAGAGCACTATGACAAGGTTCAAGATCAGCAGTTTGAACAGAGACCCAAAACTCAAGACAGAGACGTGTATGGAAGTTTTCAAAACATTAGACATTCCCAGAAAAATGCCTGATTGACAAACTTTTCAAAGAGTGTCTCTGTAAGCTTAGAGCCATCACCATTAGAAGCTGCATTTCTTGCACTCTGACTCTAAAGGTTTTGTGTAGGTCAAAGGAAACAGACTGAACTTAACCCTGTTAGACTTAACACTTCAGAGACAAAGTTCTTCATGTAAAAGAGTTTTCTATGCTAGATAATGATGATGTTGAAGCTTTTAAGCACCTCTAGCTATATCACAAGATTCCCTCCAAATTTTTTCTGTTTTGGCATATAACAATTGTACATACTTATGAGGCCTAGCATAATAAGAATACCAAGTGATAAACAGACCATGGAGGCTGCTGGATTGATTTTCCTCAAAGATTTGTCATTTCTTTGGGTTGAAAACATTCAAATTTTTCTTGAGCATTGAACCCAAATTTATAGTGATATTAAATATTAAATATTTCCGTGTCAGAATTTAGAGATGAGCCAGACTCATATTCCCAATGCAGACCATAAATCTAAAGTCACTTTTCTCCATTTTCCCAGGCTGAACAATAATTTTGTTGTTGTTATTTTGGGGTTTTTTTTCGAGACAGGGTTTCTCTGTATAGCCCTGGCTGTCCTGGAACTCACTCTGTAGACCAGGCTGGCCTTGAACTCAGAAATCTGCCTGCCTCTGCCTCCCGAGTGCTGAGATTAAAACTAGCCATTGACATTACTTTAAACAACTTGTGACTACTTAACAAATATCACCATCACTTGTTAGGTTTCCTAAACAACTGTGAGCCTTCGATCTAACATGGTAGCTTTTCCTCTGAGAAGACGCAGCTCAGGTGTGTTTGAAAGCATGCGAATATTATAGGGTAGTGCTACTTTGCATGTTTCAAGGAAGCCTTATACCCTGTTTCTGTTTTAGTTTCCATTCTCAGCAGATACATGCACGGGATCTCTTCCCTCAGCACCACAGTCAGCACTGCTCACCTTTCGTCTCATCGCCCACCACTCTAATGGTCCCCTATGATGTCTTGCCATGGGTTAAATGTGAGCACTAGAGCAATTCGTGCACTGTGACTAACACATTCGCATACACACCCACTGGCCCTGTTTAATGGCCTCTTGAGAAATGTCTGTCTGGTTCCTTTTCATGTTTCAAAAGTCAGACTGTTCAATTTTTTTTCTAAAGAGTTGTTGGAAATCCCTTTATATTTCTTTTTGGATATTAACCCCTTATCAATGTATGGTTTGCAAATATTTTTCCCAGTCTATGAGTTATCTCTTAGCTCTTTTAACTGCTTTCTTTGATGCACAGAAAATTGTTAGTCGGAGGCAGTCCTGTCCATCAATTCTGGCTTTTGTAGTCTATGCTTTATGGATCAGCTCCAAAACTTACTGCTTGGTCCAATTTCAGAAAGCTTTTACTCTGTGTTTTATAGTGCCAGGTTCTACTTTCAAGTCTTTAATCTGTTCTGAGTTGACTTTTCTATTCAGGATGAGATAAAGTTCCAATTTCATTCTCCTGCCTGTGAAAGGCTAGTCTTTCTAGCACTTTTCTATTAAAGAATCCAGGACTCCAAATCATTCCCAGCCCCTTGTGAGATTATTTGACTTTCTGTTGGGATCTTAGGTCACGACTCAAGCACTTTATTTGCCCAACAACCAGAGATGTTTATTTAACTTCTGGTTCAGGACAAAATTGGAGAGATGTGAGTTGTCTAAGTTCCCTCTCCACCCTCGTATGCATGCATGTACACTCACACGCAAGGTGTATATAAATCGTATTTTCTATAACACAGTACTCTTCATAATAGATTAGAAATCAAAGTCATGACTTCCTAGAGATAAGGCCCCCATGGACACGACACTATCCTTTCTCTACTACCTTTAGAGAAATAGTCCTCAAAGTCCTCAGACCAATAACTTCACCCGAAAACTTGTGGAAAATGTATATGCTAAGACTTACATCATACTTACTGGCTCAGGAATTCTGTATGTAAAACTCAGAAGTCTGGATTTCAACAAGCTTTTTAAGGAGATTCTGCTGCCCTTCCAAGTTTGAGATGAGATCAGCTGGCCTAAAGAAAACATTGCAGCATCCTTTTCTGGAGAACGGAAAACCATTCCAGTGAGCCTCAATTATAATTGAAAAGTCAAAACAAAGTCCCTGTCACTAGTGCCTTCCTGTTTGCACCCTAGCCTCCCATTCTGACTCTGCTTTTCTGCCCAAGAGTGAACATATTTTGTCTCTCTTTTATAGGTCTACACAGACTGAAAAGCAATACCTCCTCGGTGAACTTGGACCTCTCTCTAGTAGTAGGGTGCATGGACCATGCTCTAACAAGTCTCTTCCCCAAGACTCGGTACATTGCTGGGAAAGACGCCAAGACATTCTGGATACCTCTGTCTCACATGCCAGCAGTTTTACAAGACTTTTTATTGCTGAAACAGAAAGTAGAGCTGGCAAATCCCAAAGCTGTGTGACTCAACTGACCACAAATGCCTGCCCCCAGCGTTGAGATTGGCTGATTTCAGAGACTTAGCAATTCGATCTCATTCTTTACCAGACCCAACTCGAACTCACTTAGACCAGGTTTCTGTTTATAAAAGAAGATATCCCACAGTCTCTTCTTAAGTCTTCTGTGAAAATAAGGACAGAGAAGGACTGTCTCATAAGCCAGTCTTGCCAGATACTGAAGCTTTACCTGATTGGTAAGATGAAAGAGAAATGAAAAGACTTCTCCGTCCAAAATAGGTGTGCCGCTACCTGCCCCTTACTGGTTCAGTAATCCAGATTGTTAAACATTGTCTCTAATTGAAATGTTAAGTGATAAGAAGTCTTTAATAAGTGGATCCAATGGCTCTGTTATCTGGCAGAGTAGAAGACTCAATATGTTCTGATAAGCTTTGATAAGAGCAAGAAAGAAATAAAAGGTACTGCTACACAGAGCACTGGTAAGAACTGAGAGGCGGTTAGAAACTGGGAAGAAATAGAAGGGCAGAAAAAAGACAGGGAATAAAAGGCAGGGAGACCCCAACACAAGCCTCATACTCCAGAGGGACACAGAGGACACTCTACTGCTGTTACCGTGAAGTCACTGCATCCGGTCCTAGCCCTAGAGGCACCTCGCCTCCGGCTTCATCAGTCAGCTTCATCAGTCAGCTGCATCACAGCGGAAACACACCGGTTCTGTTGGCTACAGCTGCTCCTCATTACAAGGCCAGGTTCTTGACTCCATTGGCTTCAGACTCTGTGGCTTGCTTACTGCCCTTTGACTTTCCCGATGTCCCAAGGCTACCAAGATTTGCAGAATCCAAAGGGAACTCCTTTACTGATCTTCCCATCATGCTAGTCCAATCTCTCAACCTTCTAATTCTGTCTCTGTTTTGCCTCATCCTGAGATGTTTTCTTTTATTCTTATTCCTTTAGGTAGCTACAATTCCCTTACTCTTTCTTCCAATCAAAAACAAAGTGTCATGCAGTCTACCGTTGAGAGCATGCTTGCCAGCTGCAGCATCTGTGTTAGCAGTGTGCCAGCTGCACTTCTGTTATAAGCTCTGAGTACTTCCTTCTTAGCTGTAGCTCCGCCATCAGCCTTCCCTCAGAGAAGGCTCGCTCAGCAGAACACGGTGGCTGCTCTTCACCTGCTGGTTCGGAGATACTGTGAAGGAGCTGCTGCTGCATATGTAAACTGTCCAGACTAAGGAGAATCTCTTCCATTCAAACTATCTTCAAGACCATAAAACATCTGTGGGTAGCTCAGCCTAGTACATAATGAAGAAAATTCCCAGGTTGCTGCTAAGAAAAATGTTCACGTTTTGCCTTTCTCTACAGTATTCACCCCAATAGTTCTTCGGGGCATAAGACACCACAGACTCATTTACTTATGTAGAAATGGCCAAACATTCTCAAAATGAAAAACTCTGCTACCTACAAGTGATTTATATCGATTTTAATCTAAGCCATGGCCTGCTGAATTGTTGCATGCCAAAGGAGGCAGTTCTGACTGTTACATTTTCCCCTAACTCTGTGGTTCCTTTCACCCTTCTTTTTGTCCCAGAGGCGCAAATCCAGAATCTCAGGCATGAGCCCATGCTATACCACTGAGCTACACCACACCCCAGCTCATGATTTATTTTTTAAAAGGAAAATGTAGTAGTTTCCATCTTAGTTTATGAAGCACCGTCCTAGCCAGAGCATTTGCTGCAGACTGTAGTTTAACAATTTCCAAGGTCTCTCCTTAGGGATACCTGCCTGAGAAAGATGCAGACAACACAACCTTCTGTCATTTTCTACTCAGAGCAGTCAGCAACTGCCCTAAACTGACCCTTCTCACTTCTGTTGGAGAAATTAGAGACAGAAAGGATTGCACTATGGATCTGTAGCCTAGACTGTGGACAATAGTCACACATAGCAAAAGGTTTACCCTCAGCCTTCGGTCCAGTTTTCTTCTTCCTTGGCAGCAACAACTTGGGTATATGTAAACCGAATTGTGACACCTGAGTTAGAAAGCAGACAATGCATGTGTGTGTGTGTGTGTGTGTGTGTGTGTGTGTGTATACACACATATATACACACACATGTATGTATGTATGTATGTATGTATGTATGTATGTATGTATGTCACAGCTGGAAAAATAATGTACCTGGTGACTTAGCAGATGCTTCCTGTGACATAGTCTTAGCAGAGTTGTTATGCCTTTCACGAACAGTTTCATCTAACCCTCACCACATTTCGTCAGCCAGTCAGCTGTGCATTTTTAGACTTGGGGAGATGAACTCAGCCACTTGGGTAATTTTCTATATTTTAGAGTACTCGTCATCTTGGGCTAGGTCTCACCCAGGCAGCCTCATTCCAAAGCCCATGCTCAGAATACTGCTGTATGATAAAGAATCCAAGGCTCTCTCGAAGTCTTCCTAAACCTCGATTCTGATTATACAAAAGCAAAAACCTTTATTAACCCACTTGACATCAGTCTTGCCAACTCAACAATGATCATAAGTACAAGTGTTATATAATTTTAAGAAACATGTAGAGATACACTCATTTTTGTTTTTGTAAATTCTATTTCTTCTCACTTAGCAGATCTTTGGAGGTTTCTAACTACATTTCTGAATTTCCTTTCCCCTTTCCTCTCTTCTTCTTTGTCATCTTCGATCACGTTTTCTTACTGTTACTTGCTTAGGGGGTTTGTTTGCGAATGCCCTTTGTTAACCTCAACAATGACCTTCACTCTCTTCTCCTCACCCAAAGCCAAGAGTTCAAATCTTCTAGCTTTTAAGATCAAACAAAAAGAATGACACCAAAGATTGGGGTGCCACAAATACCAAGTCTCTTATTGCTGTTTTGTTTTGCTCTTTGTTTTGAATAAAAAATATTGGCAGTCTATCGTGGTCCCTGTAGCTAGGGCTAACCTAGACACTGGAAGAATGGAAAGATACAGGATGGCTTCAGAGCCTCCATCACTACCACACTGCAGTCAAAGAGAATGCCAGGAAATTGCTGAACGATATGATTTGATAGGAATCACCCAGCATCTGTCTCAGGGACATTACATGGAGCACATTCACGATGTCACACTCTTCTGCCCTGACACTACTGAAGAAGGAAAGGTCACTGCCTTCTAATTGCTTTGCGAGCTAGCTCCAGTTCTAGAACACTTTAGGGCTCCAGCTCCTGCTTCCATCATTAGAAGGATTCCCATTCAAGTTTTCAAACAGCCACGCTCCTCCCATCCATACAGTCCATGTATTTCCTATGAATTCTTTATGGCTGTTACACAGAAGATACATTTACTGTTCTCTTTACAAGTAAAAAACACGATATCCAAATTCTTGCATGTACAATAATCTGAGCTAAATTACCCATTCTTGAACTCTAAGGAAAAAAAAAAAAGGAAGAAAGGGAGAAAGGGTAAAAGAAAAGCCACATATCACACAATGAATTTTAAATACATGGGCTTCCTGTGAATTCTTTCTAGCACACTGGGAGCCATTGTAGATTAGCAATTTGCAAATCCTGAGTACTGAAAATTGTATAAGACGAGACTTTTGGCTAGAGGATCCACTTTCTCCTTTCTCTGAACCCCCCCCCCTTTTTAAAATTTCCACATATAATTTTTGTGCGCGCGCATGTGTGTGTGTGTGTGTGTGTGTGTGTGTGTGTGTGTGTGTGTGTGTGTGATTCTCGAGCATGCATGAGATTCAATTTTCTCTTTCCACTCTCTGATTCCGGGAGTTCCACTGTGTGGAAATCGGGTACTGGTGGCTTAGCAGTACTTGCAGTTAGCCACTGAGCCATCTGGCAAGTCCCATGCCTTGGGACTCTAAGAGGATGGTAGAGAAAGGTAAGCAAGTGCTTCTCTCATTTCCTGCTCTCCAACCCCTACTGCAAGAATCTGTGTGAGAAGCTCAGCTTCTCGTCATAGGCATCAATACAAACTAGCATTTTCAGGGCTCATAGATTGCTTTCAGGACAAAAGAAGAAAACGTTTTTCTGGCCAGATCCTTAACTTCCAAGCCCTCTACTCTTCTCTAGACTTTGTCCCTTCTCCCTTCAGGCCACTCCTTCACCTCCAAACTGGAAAGGGGTCAAGGCTCAGGGGAGCATCCATCCATGGTTCCATTAGACACATAGATAGGTGTGTTGGCACGGCAGGGGATAAGAAGAGTCAGAACTCTGGTTAAAAAGAAAATACTTCTGTAAGTTCAAACCATGGGCTAACATGATAAAGACACAGAGTTTTGTTTGTGCTTCCAAAACTCCCTGAGAGGGTTCAGAGCTGCACTGCAAACACACTAAAGAGTTTTATGCAAGAGGCAGCTCAGAGTGAGTCAACAGAGTGGTGTAAGAGTGTGGTGTAACAACCCTCTACCTCCATAAGGAAAATACACACACACATAAAACTGACCTTGGCCTAACTTCTTTTAGACATGTCATCATGTATATTCATTGTATGTGGTACTATGTGTATAAAGGCATTTTCATACAAGTATGTACTGGACATTGAACATACTCCCCCCACACCCTCTGCTCTCTCTTTCTTATCCTTCCCAATTCTTGTTGGTCCCTTTTTGTTCCCTGAGACAGTTTCAAGTCCACTTTTATGTCATTTATACGGATATGCTTTTATGTATTTGTACAAAATCCAAGACTCAACTAAAAATGATATTTGTCTTTTTAAAAACTGGCTTAATTAGATACTCATGATTATCTCTGGTTGCATCCACTTTCCTGGAAATAATGTTCTTTGTTCTTCTTCATGGCTGAAAAGTGATTCCCTTGTTTATATATGCCATGTTTTCTTTATGCGCTCATCTCTGTTGCTGAACACCTGGGTTGGATCCACAACGTAGTTACTGTGATTGGTGACACAAGAGACAGTAATATGCATTTATCTCTGTGACATGTTGACTTGAAGTCCTTTGGAAAAACATTCAGGAGGGATGTAGTAGGGTCACGTGGCAGATATATTTTCTTTCTTTCTTTCTTTCTTTCTTTCTTTCTTTCTTTCTTTTAATAAAGATGGCAAGTTTACATTCCCACCAGTCCCTTATATAAGATAAGGCTTTGTTTTGGTCCATATGCTCACCAGCATGTTTTCTTAATGTCTGCTTGGCCTAAAATTTAAATCAACAGCATGCAGAGGAAGGTTGGCAAAGTCTATTAGCTACTCTTATATATTCAGAGCATTCTTGGGAGCCCTCCTCATAAATAACTGCAGTCACTGTACACAAGAGAGGAGGCTTAGCTGGAGTCCAAATGCAGAAGAGCTGAAGAAGGAAAATAGAGCTGAGGAAAAAGAGAGGAGACAGAAAAGCCCACTTGAAGGAGGACCAACAATAGAATGAGGGTCATGCACGGGGTTCTAGTTCAACACTGCATAGGGAGGTTTTTTTGTACCAGTGCGTTGACAGACATCAGCTACTGTGAGTGAGCAGAGACTCAAAGGCTACTCTGGGACACAAGGATGCTGAAAAGGGGAGTGAAGAAAGATGAGTGGAGCTTGCTGTCTCTGATGAGATAGATTCTTAATCCCTGCCAGAGGGGCTTTCCTCAGATATGGCTCATGCCTGTACTTAAGTGGCTAGAATTTCTAGATTCTAAAGTCCAAGGGAACAACATTCGAGATGTCTCTCATCCCAGCTGTCATAAGATGTGAAATATTATTCCCCTAAGCATGAAAGCTTACCTTAGCCTCCAATAGGAGTAAAGTCTGTGGTGCTGAAAGGGGATGGAACAGAAATCTTTACAAGGTTAAGCTAACTTCTGACCTTCTTTAGAGGAAGCCCCAAGGTTAACACAGTGCCATGGTTTGTATATGCTTGAGCCAGGGAGTGATGCTATTAGGAGATGTGGCCTTGTTGGAGTAGGTGTGTCACTGTGGGAGTGGGCTTTAATGCCCTAATCCTAGCTTCCTGGAATTCAGTATTCTGCTAGCAGCCTTTAGATGAAGGTGTAGAACTCTCAGCTCCTCCTCTACCATACCTGCCTGGATGCTCTCACCTTGATGATACTGGACCAAACCTCTGGACCTGTAAGCCAGCCCCAATTAAATGCTGTCCTTTATAAGACTTGTCTTGGTCATGGTGTCTGTTCACAGCAGTAAAACCCTGACTACTACACACAGGAAAAGGAAGCTGGAAGTATTCTTGGAGCAGCTCACAACCTGAGAGGCATGGTAGTTCTGCTTTGTGTGTACTTATCTTATACTCATGGATTCTGCACCAATGAATTCAACCACTCATAGGTAGAGAATAACTTTTGGAAAGTGCACCTGTATGGTATGTGTACAAAAATGTTCTTGTGACTACTAGTGTTATCATCCATCCATTAATATGTGGTGTTCAAGGTGAGCTGTGCCTCTATTTGAATCCAATTAATTATTTCAGGCATTCGTTTAGAAAATGCTACATTGCCCTGCGGGGTTGTCTCATTCCCAAAGAGTGATTCACTGAGAGGCAGATCCATGACACGGACAGTCATGGCTTCAAAATATTAGACCCTGGAGCTAGTGAGATGGCTCACCAGGTCTTAACCTGTCTGTCACTAAGCCTAATGATGAGTTTGGTCACCAGGATTCAAATTGTGTCCTGGGTTTTCTGGATGTATTGTGTTAGGAGCTTTTTGCTTTTTGCATTTTCTTTGACTGTTGTGTCAATGTTTTCTATGGTATCTTCTGCACCCGAGATTCTCTCTTCTGTCTCTTGTATTGTGTCTTCTATGTCTTCTATTGGTGATGCTTGCATCTATGACTCCTTATCCCTTTCCTAGGCTTTCAATCTCCAGGGTTGTCTCCCTTTGTGATTTCTTTATTGTTTCCATTTCCATTTTTAGAACCTTGATGGTTTTGTTCAATCCTTCACCTGTTTGGTTGTGTTTTCCTGTAATTCTTTTTTTGTTTGTTTGTTTTTTGTTTTTGTTTTTGTTTTTTTTTCGAGACAGGGTTTCTCTGTGTAGTTCTGGCTGTCCTGGAAGTCACTTTGTAGACTAGGCTGGCCTTGAACTCAGAAATCCGCCTGCCTCTGCCTCCCGAGTGCTGGGATTACAGGCGTACGCCACCACGCCCGGTTTTTCCTGTAATTCTTTAAGGAATGTTTGTGTTTCCTCTTTAAGGACTTCTATTTCTTTACCTGTGTTCTCCTGTACTTTTTTAAGGGAGTTATTTATGTCCTTCTTAAAGTTCTCTATCATCACCATGAGAAGTGATTTTAGATCCAAATCTTGCTTTCCAATGTGATGGTGTATCCAGGACTTGCTATGGTGGGGGAACTAGGTTCTGATGATATCGAATAATCTTGGTTTCTGTTGCTTATTTTCTTACATTTGCCTCTCGCCATCTGGTCATCTCTAGTGCTACCTGCCCTCAATGTCTCTGACTGGAGCCTGTCCTTCCTGTGATCCTGGTTGTGTCAGAACTCCTCAGAGTCCAGCTGTCTCTGTGATCCTGTGATTCTGGAATCCTGTGATTCTGAGATCCTGGGTGTTTCAGAGCTCCTGGGAGTCAAGCTGCCTCTGGGATTCTGAGATCCTGGAGTGACCAAGCTCCTGAGATCCTGTGATCCTGAGCATGTTAGAGCACCTGTGATCCTGAGTGATGTGGAACTGGATGCAGAGCTAGCACCCGAGATCTGCTCAGGGCATCGGCTTAGATCTGGAACTGGCTAGGTGTGTGTAGGGGGGTCCTGCAGCCCTGTATCACGATGGTCCCAGTTACTCCCGGTGTTGGGGCAGATGTTGTGGCCTCCTCACCTATGATCCTAGGCAGGTTTAGAGTTCCTAGGGGTTGGGCTTCCTCGGGGTGTTGTGGGACTGAGTGCAGAGCTAGCACCCAAGGTCTCTATCACCGGAATTCACTTGATAGAAGGAGAGAACTAATTCCTGAGAGTTATCCTCTGACCTCCAAGAATATGCCTACCTCAAACAAACAAAAAAAGCAAAAACAACAAACAAAACCCAAAAATGTAACTATTGGACATTTACTGAAACTCTCAGTGTATTTTTCTTTCCTTAAGCTCATCCTTTCTATTTTGTATACTAATGAACAGAGGTCAACTCACTTGACTATTAGCTAAAAACACCACCAACAAAGTTGTTCAAAGCTCAACTTTTAGTCAGATGTTATGGTGCACACCTTTAGTCTCAGCACTTGGGAAGCAGAAACAGATAGATCTCTGAGTTTGAAGTCAGCCTGGCCTGCAGAGCGAGTTCCGGGATAGCCAGGGTTACATGGGGAAACCCTATCTTGGAAAAATAGCCAAAAGAAAGCTTAACATTTTTTTTAACTCTTCTCTCTTAACAAACCACTTCCCCCACTGTGAGGAAATGATGCCATCATGCTGGAAGTGACAAGTGGACTCTGGGTAGAAATGTGTCCCCACTAAACAATATGCTGAAATTCCAAACCCCAGTATCTCAGAAGCTGACCTTATGTGAAGACAGCATCTTTGCAGAGATAGTCAAGTTAAAATGAAGTCTTAGAGTCAGTCATGGTGGCTCACTCCCTCAATCACAGCACTGGGGAGGCGAAAGCAGGCAGATCTCTGTGAGTTACAGGCCAACTGATCTACATAATGAGTCTCAGGACAGTCAAGGCTATGTAAAGAAACTGTCTCAACACCAAAGCAAAACAAAACAAAATAAAGTCTTAGAGTAGACTTTAATCCAATAAGATCAGTGCATTAATAAGAAAGAGAGATTTAGACATAAAGCATAAAGATAGACATGCAGGAGGAGGAGGGGAGGGGGGAGGAGAGGAGGAGGAGGAGGAGGAGGAGGAGGAGATAAACTAATATATACAGGGCGAGGTAGTTATCTACAAGACACAGAGGAAAGCCTGAACAGATACTTCCACACAGCCTCTAAGGAACCAATGTTACCACCATCTTGATTTCTGACTTAATCTTCAGAACTACGACAATAAATTTCTGTTATTTAAGCCACTAATGGAATNCTCTGTGAGTTCCAGGCCAACTGATCTACATAATGAGTCTCAGGACAGTCAAGGCTATGTAAAGAGACTGTCTCAACACCAAAGGAAAACAAAACAAAATAAAGTCTTAGAGTAGACTTTAATCCAATAAGATCAGTGCATTAATAAGAAAGAGAGATTTAGACATAAAGCATAAAGATAGACGTGCAGGAGGAGGAGGAGGAGGAGGAGGAGGAGGAGGAGATAAACTAATATATACAGGGCGAGGTAGTTATCTACAAGACACAGAGGAAAGCCTGAACAGATACTTCCACACAGCCTCTAAGGAACCAATGTTACCACCATCTTGATTTCTGACTTAATCTTCAGAACTACGACAATAAATTTCTGTTATTTAAGCCACTAATGGAATAAAAATATCCTTATCTTCTTGTCTCTTTCTCAATAATTTCTTAAAAAAAATAAATCCTTGCAGGAGTCTAGAGAGATGATACAGGGGTTAAAAACACACTCCTCTCTTGAAACAGACCCAAGTTCAGTTCCCAGATGCCTCAGGTGTCTCACAAGCACCTATAACTCCAATCCCAGGGAATCTACCGCTGTCTTCTGGACTCCGTGGGTGCCCACATAGACACGTGCACATATATGTACATATACCTTAAAAGTAGTAAACATCTGTCTTTAAAAAAATCTTGATAAGGAATCTGTGTGGGGACACTTCACATCGTGTCATGAAGAAAGACTATGAGGTGAAACACCCTTAGTGGAAACAGCTCTGCCCTTCACATTGGCTTGAAAATTAGCTGGAAAGTGGGGACTAGGAAAGCAACTATCTCAGGCTTAGAAACTGAGCAGCGGCATGTGTGGAATCTTAGGATACGGCTAAGAAATGCCAGATATTCATGTGGTAGACCTGTTGTAAAATAAACTTAGGTTCATGGCAGAACCTGTCTCAATAGACTTGGATAGGCTGGCCCAAGACAAGAACAAGAGATATATTTTGACTTCTGTTCTCTCGGTTTTGTAAGTGTGGCACAAAGAGCCAACAGAACGATCAGAAAAGGTCCAAGGTCTGTGAGCTATAGCATCAACTGTATCACTTTCTCAGCATCTCCTCAGCAGTCTTACCTGTGAGACTGGCAACAGAGAAGAAGAGTTGGAGGCTGGAGGACTGGCCGCAAAGGGATGCTAAGACCAAGGGTTACAGAACAGCAAGGCCCCTGAATCTCTCTCACTCACCTCAAAGTTTCAAAGAAATTTGTACCATGTAATTTCAAAGAAAGGGGAACAGTGTACCGGAAAGGTGGGGGAACTAGAAACGCATTCTTTGTTAGATTAAAGACAGAGTTAGACTTGGGCGGGAAGAGATGGGTTTCTTCTATTTGGGGGAAAGACAGGAGTGTTCTATTGCACAGTAAGAAAACTGACCTCAGAGAGTGACCAGAATAGAGAAGTAAGCCTAGCATCTGCTCCCTGAACAGTTGCAGAAATAAGACGATGGTGATGATGACGATTGTGACGATAATGATGATGGCCGATGCCCAGTGTTGAACAACTGTTATGTAACAAGGTTCTATATGGTATAATTAGTGATTGTCAATTAAACTATGTTAATTACATGCTTATAATTACGTGGTTATCCCATTTGATCTTTATACAACAACCTTGCAAGGTTCCTGTAAAGAAAAGCAGAGCCAGGTGGGTTTCACAATTTGCCCTACAGCTTACAGCCAAGGTAGCAGTTGGGACGATGGCCTCTCCTGCCAGCACTCTCCCAGAAGCAACTCTCTAGCCTATTTTATATGGTGAGAAGCTTCATCTTCCACCATTGAGCCCAGCTGGTGTGGTGGCGCACGCCTTTAATCCCAGCACTCGTGAGGCAGAGGCAAGCGGATTTCTGAGTTCAAGGCCAGCAATTCACAGAGGGTTTGAATTCTAAATACTATCATTGTCACAAGTAATGGGCGCAACGGTCTTGTTGAAGGAACAGGTTCTCGTACAAAGCCTCCAGTGTTTTGGGGCTGAGTCTGATCTCTGCTGTGGTCCCATGAGCTGTGCTGATTTCCTCAGGTAATGATTCAGCAAAATTGGCCTCTTGTACTTTGCTAGCTTCATGTAATGAAAGTGGAAACCACAGGAAACGCTGTGGGCTGGGTGCTGGTTTGGGATTTGTTTGTGAACTCTGTCCCCTTCTCCCTCCCTCTCCCCTTCCCCCTCTCCCTACCCCTCCCCCTCTTCCCTCTTCCCTCCTCCCTCCCCCTTCTCTCTTCTCCTTCCCCTCCCTTTCTCCTTCCCCTCCTCCCTCCCCTCCCCCTCCCCCTCTCTCTTTTTTAGACAAAGTATTATTCTGTAGCCCAAAATTCTAACAGGGCTAGTCTTAGTCATCCAATCGCTGGGGTTATGAGCACTGCCATATCTAGTCAGATCCTGAACTTGAATTTTCACCCTCAACATGAACAATGTGACAAAGGTACCATGATTTGAGAGAGAGAGAGAGAGAGAGAGAGAGAGAGAGAGAGAGAGAGAGAGAACAAACTGGGGGCATCCGCTTCCTTTGTTAAGTAACAAAATAGCCTCGTGACAGCAAGAAAAAAAACTTCGTGAAGATGACTGCAAGTCAGACCTGGTAGCTCAAACCTGTCATCTCCATATTTGGGAAGTTGAGGCAAGAAGATAGATGTAAGCTCAAGGCTATACAGTGAGTTCCGGAGCAACTTGAGCTAAAGTAAAGCCTCCTAAAATAAGGAGGAGGGACAGCTCAGTGGCTAAAAGTGCTTGCTGCTCTTTATAGAGAGCACTGATCAATTCCCAACACCCACACTGGGCAGCTCACAGGATGCCTGTAGCTTCAGCTCCAGGGCAGTGTGATGTCTCGGGCCTCCAGCACAGACACTGACACACATGTGCAAATACCCCACTACACACACTTAAATTAAAATAGTCTTTAAAAAAAGGTTATGGGAAGAAAGGAAGGAAACGTGAGAGGAGGGGAAGGAAAAAGAAAAACAGCTGCAGAACCTGACCCAGGACTTCTGAAGCAGCCATCTTCAGAGAAGCCCAGGCAAGGAACAAGCAGCCAGCGGTGGCTCTTTGCAGAACAAAAGATCTCTACAGCGCGTATCTACATGGCTAAAGGCACAGCTACGTTTCTGTTTCGGCTGGATGTAAAGTAAGATCACCTGTACTTCTGGAAAATGGCAAGGAAGCTTACTCAAGTTGCTGCATGAACCCAAAATAAGTCAGAAAGTGTGAGCGGATAATAGAGAAAAGCATCATCACTGGGCACTCTTTATGTGGGTATGTGCTGTATACATGGCCCGACTATCTTCTCAACAGGTTTATGAGTCAGTTGATTTACATGTGTGTGCAAGGGTATTTGCACGTGTGTGTCAGTGTCTGTGGCGGGGGCAAGAGGCATTGCATCCCCCTGGAGCTAGAGCCACAGACATCCTGTAAGCTGCCCAGTGTGGACACTGGGAATTTGATCTGTGCTCTCTGTAAGAGGCAAGCACTTGAGGCCTCATTTTGCTGGTCATAAAACTAGATTAGGAGAAGACTGAGTGTTGTGCTCAAGCATACACACACAGACACACACAACACAAGTATACACACACACACACACATGCATACACATGAACACACATATATACATACATACAGACACGCAAACTAATTAATAAAAATGTTCTAAGCTTCAAAGTTCAGTGGCACATTCCTATAATCCTAGCACTTGGAAGGGTGAGACAGGAGGACCATAATAAGTTCAAGACCAGCCTGGGCTATGTACTGAGATGCTGTCCCAGAAATCAAATCATCAAACCAATTAGAACAGGAGACAACTGAAAAACTCTGATGACATTTGGTGGCTATAAATAGCCCAGTCACAAACACAATCTGTAGAAGGTGTTTCAAACTTCGATGAGGAAAGGCAGGAGGGACAGGTGACTGAAACTAAGAGGAGTTTGACCTAGCTCTCATTCCCCCGGGATGTTCCTACGGACCCTGACATACACTTATTCCAGTCACCATTTTGAAAGTTGACCTCAGAAAGATTAAATTCTTCAAAGGCTCACCTCTGCCTAGTAGACATGGTGAATGCCGAACTCTAGTCTCTGACTCTCAAATCTAACTTCATTTGCTGATGAGCCTGGTCACCTAAACGTCCCATAAGGAATTTCTGACACCAGCTTCGCTCCAAGGCCGTGAGGTCTGAGTGCAAGCCTCCAGCTTGCCTGCCAACCTACTCTTAAAGGGGCCCCTCTTTCACCCCACAACTTCTCTTCAGTTCCCAGGCCCAGAGAATGAATGGAAACCAAGCGACCTTTCCCCCACATCCTGATCCACTTCTTAGCACTATCAAACAGACACTGGAAGGTGCCTGGTATTTATTTTTTAAAAAAGAAAAAGGATTTCCTCAGCAAGAGCCCTTCACCTTTTGCTTGAGCTTAAACACCAGGAAGTAGCTGTTCCCATAAGAACCTTCCAGAAATGAATAAAGCCAACCTGTGTCCTGTGTAGTGCTCTCGTGGGAAAACCAGAGATCCCACCAACTGTGGTCAGTCCTTGTGATAACCCAGAATAGTCCAGAAGTTAAACAGTGGCAAATATAATGTTTTAAGTGATCAAAAGCTATAGATGTATGTATGCATGCATGTATGTATGCATGCATGTATGTATGCATGTATGCATTATGCTATCCCTATCTGCCAAGTCCTGCCCACCTTGGGTCCCCATTTAGAGAGAGAAGGCACAAGGGACCAGCTGGCCACTTGGAGAAGCTGTGCAAGATGAAATGCAGGGGACAGTGTCCCCATGTTCAAAGCTGCCGCATGGTGCCCCTTAAAGCTGAGCTCTTGGCAACAACTTTGCAAATAATGGAACGAGTGTTAGTCATATAGGTCTGGCATTAACATGCAAATAAGAATGCCCAAGTCCCCCACTTCATGCTTTAGGGTCCTCTTTTAAAATCCAGTCGCTAGTTATGGCTAAAAAAAAGAGAAAGGGGGAAAAAAAAAAAGGCAGGACCTTTGCATGCTTTTTCTCATTGAATTCTCTATCCTAAAGCCAAGGCACTTCTGAGACCAGAGAGAGAGTGGGGGAGAGAGAAGGCGGAGACTGTGAAAGCTTAAAGACATTTTTCCTACTCTTACACAAAAGCTTTGCCTTGCATAAAGAGCCGCTACTCCATTCTGTCAATCAAATGTAATAGCTCTGTTTTCATTGCAGCCGTGGTGTATAGAAAGCCAAAGTCTGCTACAAAACCCCCTCCGTGTATTCAGGGACATCACAGGGAGGCTTAACCCGGTCGCGTCTGTAAACTCACCAGGCTGCTAACTGTGTCTATCTTCTTCTCTGTCTCTCCCGCCTGCCTCTCTCCCGCCTGAATAATCAATCGCTTTGACTTCCATACCCCTGGATCCCTGGAGATGGCCTGTGGGGAGGCACCACAGAGCCAAGCATGTCTCCATAAAGAGATGTGACAAAGCGTTTGAGTAATGTGTTAGCGGAACATAAGAACGAAAGCCAAGCTTGCATCCTTAGTTAGCTGTGCTTCTCTGAGACAGGATCGGGAGTGCAAGGCCTCCCCACTCCTGTAACTGTGAGGGAGGGCAAGGGCAAACACAGAGCAGGCACTGACTGGCCATTCCCATGCCCAAGGCAACAGAACCTGCCATTACTGGTTAAAAACAAGCAAGCAACCACCACAAAAGCAAAACAGAAAACAAAAAGCAAAACAAAACGGTAGTTTTGAGAGTGCAGAACCAGGAAGAGATAGCTGGATGTCAACCGGAATATGACCACCTCGTTAACATGAATTAAAAGAAAGCAAAGGAGGAGGTGGGGGGGGGAGGGAGAGAGGGAGAAAGCTGCCAACCTCCACCTCTGGCTATTAAAAAGTGACTAAATACCATGTTTCCAACCCATAATCTCTCTCTGAATAGCATCCTCCTGTTTTAAAGCTGCCTTACCTGCGGGTAAAGCACAGTTACACACTTGGTGTTATGGACCCACCCACTGAGCTGGCTTAGGATCACCCCTTTGAAAACCCACCAGAAGCTGTCCCGACCCCTGTTCTCCTGAAGCAGCCACAAAGCCCAGGAAGGATTTCCTGAGCCTCCTCCGAAAGCAACCAAAGGCACAAAGGTCCTGCAGGCCCCATGTGTGCCACCCTTCTGCCATGTCCATCTGTCTTGCAGGTGTACACCAGCAATGACCACTTGTCATCAGAGCAAGCCCTGGAGTTCTCTCATGCTTCCTGTCTGTAGGGTGCTTGGTTGGGTGGAACTTCAATTGTTCTGCGTGTTTTCTCTTGGTAACTTGTCTTCTGCTATAGGAGGACCAACCATAAACATAGCAACGAGCAAAGACTAAACCCTTGAGGAGACAATACCTTCTTAGTGATATTTTAGATATTTTATCTTCTATTGAGATGGGGACAATTTTAGTAATTATATCTTTTAAATATAGAAAATGATCTTTCCAGGGACAGAAACTCAAAATAACAGAGAAGCAGAGACTTCCCACTCCCAGACTATAGGCTGCTGCTACCTCCTAACCAAAAAGATGTCTACCCTTGGCCTCTCTTCTCTTGTGTCCTCTGGCAGGTCAGCTAAATCACGTTGGTGTTGGTGCCCCCTCTGAGCAGGGGACACAGAACCACTATTTTCTGGGATTTCTACTGAACTGGGCAAAGGAGATGATTTCAGGATTACCTTTTTTTTTTTTTTTTTTTTTGAGACAGGGTTTGTCTGACTGTCCTTGAACTCCCTCTGTAGACCAGGCTGGCCACAAACTCAGAGCTTCTCCTGCCTCTGCCTCCCACTTGACTCCTAGTCTTCTTTCAAGCAATATTTGCTATTGGGTCAATTGAGACCAATGACATTTGGAGAGAGAGAGAGAGAGAGAGAGAGAGAGAGAGAGAGAGAGAGAGAGAGAGAGAGAGAGAGAGAGATCCTGCAATCCTGCTATTTTATGGCTTGTGAAAGGACTGTGATATCCTAGAGAAACAACATCCTGAGGGTGTCATGTTCTGGCTGTTGGATCACTGTCCCCACCCCCAAGTCACTAGTCTCCCTCCCTCCCTTCCTTACTTCCTGTCTGTCTGTCTGTCTGTCTGTCTGTCTGTCTGTCTGTCTGTGGGCAGGGAGTGAGGAATGGAAGCAGTGAGGTAAGAGGCTCTGCCTTTAGAGTAAAGCTTGCAAATCAGTTTCCATAGCAAACAGGCAGAGGCAAGGCACTCACAGAAACTCTTGTATTATCCAGGCAACCGTGGTGCACTCCTTTAATCCCAGTACTCAGGAGGCTGAGACAGACAAATCTCTGTATTCGAGGTTAGCCTGGTCTATAGATCTAGTTCCAGGACAACCAGGGCTACACAGAGAAACCTGTCTTGGGAAAAAAACAAAAACAAAAACAAAAAACCACAGAAACAAAACGATTTGAGAAACAATTATATTTTATGTAATCTGTTGGACTAGCCAAGAAGGTTGCATTTTGGTAGAATGGGCAGGACTACTCTCCTCTTGGCAAGGACAGGGTTGTGAACAACAGCTGTCTGCTGCAGTCTCTCTGAACTCCTCTCCTGGGTGACCAGGTCAGCATTCCTGGCTGTTAGATAATGATCTGGTCATTTTTATGATTCGTTGGCTCTGGCTTAGCCACTCTGAAAGGTGAGAAGAACCTTCCCAGAAGTAGAGTAAATCACTGATGTGGTCTTTCCTGCTATGGTCTGAGTATGGGTTAGTTAGACCTCCCCAAAGGCCTCGGAGGTTTGGTCTCCATGGTGACACTGTTGGAAGGCAATGGAAAAAGGTAGTAGGGCTTGGTCTCCATGGTGACACTATTGGAGGTAATGGAAGCTTCAAAAGGTAGTAGGGCCTACTGGAGGTGTTTGAGCCATTGGAGAAGGTACCCAGGTCTTACCATTACCCTTGCAAAACAAGTTGTTCTTTGCTGGTTAGGCTTGAATTTCCAAAGCTGTCAGCTAAACCTTTTTCCTTCATAAGTAGTCTATATCAAGGATTTCCTTATAGTCATGAAAGCTCACTAAAATTGTGTCTAAGAAGGAATTTCCTTGGGTTCCTCAACTAAAAATGAAACTACAACATGGTCTAGTTGTAGCACTCCTAGTTAGATACCCAAAGGAACCTAAGCATATCTGGATACTCCAGGGACTCCACATTGTCCCAGGCCACAGTCCACGTTCGATCTAGCGTGCTGTCTCTGTGAATAGTCTAGTGGATCTAAGTAGACACTTGCTAGCCCTATCCCGAAGCCAAGGGAGAGGCACTATTAGGAGATGTGGCCTTGTTGGAGGAAATGTGTCACTGTGGGGATGGGCTTTGAAGCTGCAACCAGTGCAAAATGAGACAGTCTTCTCCTGGCATCCTTTAAATGAAGATGTAGAACTCTCAGCTCCTCCTGAACCATACCTACCTGGATGCTGCCATGTTCCTGCCTTGATGATAATGGACTGAACCTCTGGACCTGTAAGCCAGCCACATTTAATGTTGCCCTTATCATAGTTGTCTTGGTCATGATGTCTGTTCCCTGCAATAAAACCATAGCTAACTCAGAAGAGTCTTATCAAAGAAGGGGAATCACTACATTGACAACTTTATGGTCAAATAAAACACTCAGAACAACACATTTCTTATTGGAATCTACATCCACAAAGGGCAATGCTCACTGGTCAGTGAGCTGCAGAAGCAAGCGATGCCCTTCCAAAAAGGGCCAAGTGGCCCACAAAACCTGAAAAGCAAGCCCAGTAAGTCAAAGCCAGCAGTGTCTCCACTAGAGCTGACCTTTCTGTAACGCAGGTCAGTTTTGTACTCCCAGAACACTGTTCTGCAATCAGATAGAACCAACCCAAGACTCGCTTCCTCTACCACTGCCTGGTGCCAAGTAGGTGTCCTGCTCATCTGAGGAATTCTAATGCTACCTAGCTCCATGGTAAGTCTGCAATCCCAGAAGACTGCTCACCATCATCTTCCTCGACTTAGAGCACAGCTATATGTAAATCCTGGTCAGCAAGAGTACTCTAGTCCAGAAAAGGGATCCCCCCCCTTTCCCTTTTTCATCCCTCTCCTTTCCTCAAATGTCAGAGTCCCCGCTTCGTCATCTCTACCTCCTGCTCCAGAGCAAAGGAGTAAATTCCAACCATCCACCCTCCAAGGCAGACATTAACAACTTAGTCCTGGAATCAACCTAACAAGGAAGACAGAAAGAGAGAATACCAGAGAAGAAATGAAATCTCCCTCTAGTGTTAGTCTTTGGTCAAGCAATGTGACAGAGATAAAGCCAGGTCTTACAGTAGATTAATCTGCTGTTAAACACAATATAATCCTAACTAGGAAATTGTTCTGTTGTGGTCCAGTCCAGAAAACAAAGGATGCCATGGCATCTTTAGATGGAGGTTAAAGACTCAGACTTGGTAGTGTCCCCTCCGGATTCTTTTGCAATGCTAAGTGCCCTCCCAGCTGCAGAGGAGAGCCTCTCAATGAGCTTGCCCCAGTTAAGATGCTGCCCCACCCTGTGGGCATCATCACTGGCCAATGCCTGTGGAGAACCAAAGGCTTTGCTGTTTGAAACAGCTCAGGACATTCCTATCTCCAGAACACTCTGGCACTGGGGCCCTCTCCTAGAATACTCCTAAGACTTTCCAGAACATTTACCATCATAAAAATATAGATCGGAGCATCTTTCCTGCATAGTGGGCCATGAGCAGTCTTTTCTCCCCTTACTTCCACTTACACATTACTGAATAGAAAGGGGATTATGCTAGCACTAAATTGGTTCCTTCCTATCACCTAGGATTTTGATGAAAAGTTCTCTTCCATGGAGTCTCTCTACAATGTTCTGTGTCACAGGTTGCTCTAGCTAAAGTCAGGGGGTACTCCCAGGGGGTGCAAGGACATCCCTGACTCCTTATCTCATCAGAGGACACTTTATAGTACCCAGCCTTTTATAAATATTTCCAGTCAGATTCATAAAGGAAGCAGCTAACTTTTTAAGAGGAAAGGATGAGTTAGGTAACAGTTTGGGGCATTCAAGGGTACAGGGCATATCCAATCAGACAAAGTTCGCTGGCTACAGGATAACTACTGCTTACCCAGGACTGGAGTTTGTCTCCACACTAGACGACAGAGTCATGGATTCCTCTGTCCAAAGCATAGCAAATATCACCATATTCTATGCAACTCCCTGTGCATGTAGGCGCACACACATGCGTGTGTGTGTGTGTGTGTGTGTGTGTGTGTGTGTGTGTGTGTGTGTGTGTGTTGCAAATAAAGTCGTATTGCTCTTCATGGACTGATTTTGAGCCTTTTAAAGTATGAGGAAACTGGCAACTCTGTGCCAAAAAGGAGCTCCTTATCTTGCTCAACTGAAGTGTCCCTCCCGGTACAATTTTTACAAATTGGCAAAGAAACAATCAAAAAAAATTAGAAGCAATGAATACATAGTTACGCTCTTAGAGATGAACACTTTTGTTTTCTTTGTAGTAAAACTCTGCACATTGTCAGGGAGTGACCAGGACTTCCCATTGTTGTTTCAAAGTTCTTCCAGAAAACCTATATATTTGTAATATGCTCCAGATAAACTAAGTGTCTGAAAAGAGGTCCTGAATAGCTGCACCTGGAAACCGAATCTAGAATAATTTCATATATCCACTTCATTCTGGGGCTAGACACTGGGAATTGCACAAAGGAGTTCTTTGCCTTTTTCTGAAACGTGAATGTTCTTAGAAGCATCCAGAAAAATGTACATTTCACCTGTGGCTCCACTCTCCACTCGGTGACATTTCAAATACAAAGGACACCAGGACAAAAAAACACAACCCCTTTCTCATCTCCATCTCACCTTCAGACTAGAGGCAGGCATCCTTTCAAGGATCCGGTTAAAACCTGAAGCCTGGATGGTCTCCATAATGGTCTCCATTCAACACGCACTGAAGAACTGGCGTGACAGAGAGCAAATGTAGTGGTTTATATATGTTTGGCCCAGAGAGTGGCACTATTATGAGGTATAGCCTTGCTGGAATAGGTGTGGCACTGTGGACATGGGCTTTGATACCCTAGTCCTAGCTGCCTGGAATTCAATATTCTGATAGCAGCCTACAGATGAAGATGTAGAACTCTCAGCTCCTCCTGCACCATACCTGCCTGGATGCTGTTGATGATAATGGACTGTACCTCTGAACTTGTAAGCCAGCCCCAATAAATGTTGTTTTTATAAGAGTTGCCTTGGTCACAGTGTCTGTTCACAGCAGTAAAACCCTAAGACACCAGCCAAGCAGTTTCAAGCAACGTGTGACCAAGGCTCAAGAAGGAGTCAGAGACCCAAAAGCCATCTGATAAAATACACATTTATTAGAAATTTCCAGCAGCATCATTTCCAGTAGCTTTTTCTTTTCTAATCAAAGTAATTACAATCGGTACTCAAAATATGAGCAACAAAATATTTCGAGGACTCGAGAATAAAATAATCAGTAGTATATTTCATTCATCCACTCTTCCACCCTTCCATTCATTCGTTAACACACGTGCAATATTAGCACAGAGAAACCGGGAATGCTACTTGCTATAGAAAATGTATGCTCGTGCCATGGTTCCTGTGATAGAGAATTCACCAACTGCTCAGAAAAAGAGCCGGGACATACAGGACATCCTGACACAAACGTACAGCTTTAGGCAAAGACCTGAAAAAGGCTCAGTAAGAATGTTTTCCCTTTCTTTTCGTCGTCAACTGAGGAAATAAATAGTCAATACAATAACATTTTGCACCCAGAGCCAAACACCCAGCTGAGGTTTCGATTAACTGGGATCTGTTTGGCACCCTACTTTATGAAGTAGGTTTGGTTTTAGTCAGTCAGCTCCAGAATTCTAGTCACTAAGGTAGGTGACACCTGAGATGTCAGGCAAGGGTTGATTTAAGGTCTGTCAAGCAAGAGCTCATTCAATGAAATAGAAACTCTGTGGGACGTGACATGGCAGATACAGATGTTGACTTGGCAATGCAGGACACAGCACAATCAAAACATCGCTGGGGTTAGAAGACAGAGGCGCGTGCAAGGGTCCAACTGAATCACTCTGTGTACCTTCTGTGTGGCCTGAAGCGTCTACAGTGTAGGAAACTAACACTGTCTCCTATCGTACACTTACTAATCAGGTTGACACGTAATGTTGAATATTGGTTATTGATTAAGTGCTGACATGTAAAAACGGACCCACAAATGAAGCTTAAAGGACTTTCTAGATTGTTTTAAAGGAAACATGAGTACTATCTCTTCTCTAGACAGAAGCAAAGCCCTAAGCCAACGCCTTTCCTCACCAGATCATTTATTCTTCAGCTCAGCAACCCCACTCAACAGGCACTCTCATTGGCAGAGGCAGAGATGTGATAATCCTTCCAAAATTTACACAAGTACAATATATTCACAGCATCACCTCTTGACAACTTCAGTGCAAGATATACACAGTACCTCGTGATAATTGTAATATGAAATGGCATCAGTAAAAAAGACACACGACACACCTTCAATTATAGGCAAACAGAGAAAAAATATATTTTTTTATAAAGTATTGAATGTTAACTTCTTTTTCATTTGTCTGTAAAAAATATATGTGCAAAAGTGAGTGTCTAAATGTTCCCTAGAGAGTTGGCAAGGCTATACATCAGAATCTTCTTTCACAAGATTTGCAGTATCTTTAAAGGTGTCTTCTGTGGCCGTGTAGCCTGGAGTAGAACTTCTTTTTGAGGCTTTAGCAGGAAGAGAAGGAGATGGGGGTGGAGCCACAGCCGCAGCTTCTTTTTGCTCGGTGTCCATCTGCAACCACAAGAAGACATGCATGACATGGCTTTACGTCCCCAGCATGACCAGAAACAGTTCTGTATGACGACTAGCCTTTGTCGGTTTGTCCAGAATAAGCTCAGTGTGTGCCCAACCTAGCCACATAATGAATGTCTGTACTTAGAACAGGGATTAAAAGTTACCTCTGCGTAGATTGGATTTTCAAAGTTCGTTGTTTGCTTGGGTTTTCGTTTGAAGATGTTCCATTTTGTGCCCTAAAAGGAAAGAGGAGATGGATGGCTTTCAGTAATGGAGTTTTCTATTTTGTTTTCTTTATAGGTGTCTTTTCCTGGGTTTTTAAACTCTATTGAAAGCATATTAACTTAGGGGTGTGGCTTAAGTAGTATATTATTCAATTGTCCCTGAACAGTAAGTAAGATTCTCTCAGGTGTTTTCATGTAACAACTTGAAAATCTTTCCTCATTGTAAAATGTGAGGATGGCAGTCCCTAGAAAAACAGTGAACCAAAATCTTCCTTTCTGTGGTGTGTGTGTGTGTGTGTGGGGTGGGGGGGGTTGCATGTCTATGCATATGTACATGTAAGAGGTGATTTTTTTTTCTCAGCCACACTGAATTAAAGAAGACACCACTGAGTTTCTCTGCATCAGGACCAGGAACATTTAAATGTCCCACACAATGGTTTTTATCCAGAAGAGCAATCATTTCCAATTTGCCCCTGGATCCCTTTGTGAAGAGCACTGGTAAGGACTACAGTTCTCAGGGGTAAAATGAGTGTCTAGAATCGAGCATGTAGATCTGGGATAGCTACATGCATGCTCTTTTAAGCTAGTAGCATACTGTCCATTTAATACAATTTCATTTCAAAGGTGCTTGTTAATCTACATCCCAAATATTCTAGGATATGCGAAGGTATAGCATATATGATAAAGAAAAATTCACCAAGTGGATTTTTGTCTCCTGAATTAGTTTCCTTGGCACACTAAATACAGAACACTTGTGGGATGGTTGGATGGGCGTTACTGGACACAGAGGACGAGGTAATAAAGCGAGGTAATAAAATAGTGCCACCTGGTGGTAGACATTGGTAATGGTAGTAAGGCGCTAAGAGAACTTGAAAAGATGCATTTTCCACTGAAGGGTCTTTTATATGTACCCTCAACACATCACTGTGCATGCTGCGTAAATGTCCCAGATTCTATGTCCTTTTCATGAAGACATATTAAATCTACAATTTTGTTTTCCATTTGTATGTACGTAGTCTTCCTTGGATTAGCATCAACCCAGAAATGTCACAAATTCTTTGCAAATTTCTTTTCATGAATCAGTGATCATTACCTGAGTTTCATCAGCTCCAGGGGAGGCTGGCTTTGGCTCTGGAACTATCTCAGAAGGATCCATGGGCCTTCCATAATTCTGGTTTTCCACATTTTCTGGTACAGTCACCTGTGAGCTTACTGACGGCCCCTACACAGTTTTGAAAGAAGAGATGAATACATGAATAAGTAGATCTGGGTTCTTTTTGCCACCTTATCCCCCACAGACACAGTCACATACCTTTTCAATCTGATAAGTGTCACTGGCAGCTGTAAACTAAATACTACTTCCACCTCCCCCAAAGAAGAGCAACAACCACCAAGTCACCTAAGATATCAACTTTGGCAGGCGAGGACGCCCGTCACTGACACACCCTCATTAATGTAACCCCTGGTACATTGTCTACACCCTTCATTCCCACCTGGACCATAACTTGTAATAAAAGGTGGGTTCTGGTTGCATACTGGCAACCCACGTGCTAGCTAAGTAACAACACTAAGTAACAATAATTAAGTAGCAGCATGAATAGCCACACAAACACAGTGGACAGAATCCTCTTTGAATAGTAAGAAAAAAACTGAGTGTGATCAGGTGTGTAGGTACAACACTAATCCCAGCAGTGGCAGAGGCAAACAACTATCTGTCAGTTTGAGGCCAGCCTGGGTTACACAGTGAGACTGTGTCTCCAAAGATAAATAGATAAATAGCAAAAAGAATAAAATGAGCAAACTTGAGGATTACCTAAAAGAGGATGGATTTAAAAAAAAACACTAAGCAAACGGCCTTAATACTTTTCTATTTTTGTAAAATTCACAGCAGCTATTCCTTAAACCCATATCACCCTGAATAGATATTACACGGAAATCCGTATACTCCTTGTATTTTACATCCACTATTTTGTTTGTATGCATAGCCTCATTTTATTTCATGTGAAAAATACCAGACGAGATGTCATCCCTATCAAAGAGCAGGCAAAATTCTTTCAAGATTCAAATTTTTTTGCTCTTAAGAAAGAGCTCATTTTGAAAGAAATATCTCTATCACTTCATATTAAGATATACTACATGTTGAATCTGAAATCACTGATAGCTATTTCCTGTAGCTGCATAGACAAAGGAAGAACAGGCCAAAAAAGCTGATGGATCTGGAACCAACACTGGGCCATTAGTCCAGGCTAGTAGAAAGCATCTACTGCTTCTTCCAGCTTCTCTTACAGGTACAGAGTAATGAGCCTTTGGAGCAAAGAGTATAGTTCTCTGTACTCCTCAGAACAGGCCGTCCCTCTCACTTTAGCCCTCTCAGATAGCAGCCTCATGATACCGTCTCTCAGTCATTCAGTCATGACATAGTTCCCTGTTTCTGTCATAGGGCCCTATGTCTCCAGGATCTCTAATAGACTCGTACCCCTTACTCTGGCACAGGTGACTCAGAATGGCTGAGAACAATGAATCCCCCCCACACCCCCGCATGGCTGCTAAACCTCACATCTCTGCCATGACACAGGGCTCTGACTATTTCCAGTGCTGTATCCGGGCGCAGCTTTGTGACTGTGGATGGCGAAGCTGAGATGCAGGCCACTCTGCTTCCTCCCATAAGGAGGGCAGGTTAGAGGCCTGCATTCTGCAACACAGAAAGACCTAGCAGCCACGATGCCTGAAAACAGATCGTGGGACAGACATCATCTCACCTGCACTGCCACGCCCACTTTGGAAGTACTGTCTTTGGCTGCATACATTGGGTTTTCAAATATCACAGGCTGCTTGCCTACCTCCATGACGAAGTGTTCATTCTGGTGGGAGGAGAGAGAGAGAGAGAGGTCATACCAGTTGATCTGCTTCAGACAGAAAGGCATCTCCCTCATACCTAGATGTACACCAGACACCTTCACAAAGCCACCCAAAATATGAGGTCTTAGAGAGGGTAGGCGGGAGAAAACAGCCTCAGAGACCCAGGGGTATCTAAGTAACAAACTATTGTTTCTTCTAGTAAAAAATGAACTAAGCCATCTGCTGCAGAAAGCACAAATCCTCCTCCTGTAGCTGAATTCCCGCTGGCCCTTTGATGGACTTAATGCACTTGGGCTGGAATACTGAAGAAGGGGGAGGTAGCGGAAGGAGATAGTGGGAAATAAGGCAGCATGAAGAGCACTGTTCTTTCAGGCAGGGGTGAGGATGACTGGAGGTGGAGACAAAGCACTGGAAGTTTCTAGATTGCAGAAAGCCCCCACGAGGCCAAGGCTGTACTAGACCCATCCCAGACTGTGCCACCTGGCTCTCCTAAGAGGTGGACAAATCCCTGTTCTATACACGGGGCCAGAAAAAGTCAGCTCCTTGCCTATCTGTGAATAGCTGCTACATGGTAGAGCCGATTTCCTTCAAAGCTAAAGCCTACAGAGCACAGACTGTATCTGTGCTGGTGTCCCCCAAGGTCAGCTTTATTCCTTATCAGAAGAGTTTCTTCCATCGATTAGCGTAAGTGAAAGCCTTCAACTAATCCCACGGAGGCTGTGCTCACCATCGCCATGGATCTGTCAATGATTGTCTCAGGGCCAAAAGGAGACACACCGATGTCCATGTTCACATCGACCCCTGATCTGAAAGTCACCCCGTTTCCATTTTCAGAGGGTTTGGCAAGGCTGCTTAAGCTGAAATGAAACAAAGCCATGGGTTGTGTTGTTATTACAGTTTTTTGTTTTGTTTTGTTTTGTTTTTGTTTTGTGTGTAGTGATTACTTTCCTTCCATATTACTGAGTCTTCTATGTGCAATTCTCTCCCCGAGTGCACATGAAAACACATGCCCAAACACAAGATCGGAACAACTAGGGGTCACTAGAAGAAAGCCAAGCCAACCCGCAGCTAGCTCTGCCCTCGCCTGCCCTACCTGATAAAATACGGTCTACAGCACAAGCTTCGGGAGGGGGGTAGGGAACTCCATGAAGAAGTGGTTGACAGTGAATGCTCTCGGTTCTCACAGCTAGGGGACATGGTAGCTCATATATGTGGTCCCAGAGCAAGGTGGAGGCCACATGAAAAATTAATCTTGCCTCATAAAAATAAGCAAAAAAGGGCTGGAGAGATGGTTCAGTGGTTAAGAGCACTGACTGCTCTTCCAGAGGTCCTGAGTTCAACTCCCAGCAACCACATGGTGGCTCACAACCATCTGTAATGGGATCCGATGCCCTCTTCTGGGTTGTCTGAAGACAGCTACACAGTGTACATATAAAACAAATTAAGAAAATAAGCAAAGAAGTGAAGACTACCCTGAGATCATGAGAATAGGTGAGCTATCAGTGTTCTTAAAAAAATCCCATCGTACACAGGCTTATTACATGTTCCTAATGAAACTGACCTTGGCAGCTTGGGCAGAGAGGGTAAAAGGGAGCCAGTTTTCCTGTAGTGAAAGAATCCAACGAGTACCAGAGCCCCAACAATGATGACCATCACGAATGTCAACAGAACAGCCATTGCTGCAGAGAGAAGAAGTGGAGAGCCAACATCATCACCTTGGCAAACAAGGACGCGCTACAGGGGCTCACCAGTGGCCCCTCAAAGACCAGGTAAAAAGGAAGATGGAGGGCTGCGACTGGTGCAGGCCACCATATTCCTGACACTTACTCGTCCCTGGAGGGATGCCTCTCGAGAGCCCAATCTCACAGTATTCTCCACTGTAGCCGCTAGAACACCTGGAATCAGAAGGAGACGTGGTTACCTTTGGAGGCAGAGAAAGCCCTGGTCTGGTCATGCATGAGGAGCAGGTAGTGCATCCTGCTCCACACCTGCTTATTCTGCACTCATTCTAGAAAACCACTAGCAGTGGTGTAGTACTTAGAAGGTCAGTCTCATGACATAAGCCTACTGGCTCCTCTGCTCCATGCATTTCTTAGAGGGGTGTGTGTGTGCCGTCCTCCAACCTCTTTCGAGGAGGAAGAGACAATTCATCTTGCTCTGCAATGACGGTTTCCCTCAGGCTTTTCCACCCCAGACTAGTCTGTTTGTCATGATCTTTGTATTAGAGCATCTCTTCTGTCAGTTGCTCTCTCATATCATAAGCCATCTTCCCAGGCGAGGTGGGAGGTGGCACGTGGAGACATACTGCTGTCCTCTCTCTAATTCCTCACTCTGTGACATGACTATGGCATTCCCAAGAGTTGTTAGAAATGCAGTACCCTTGAGAATGCACATAAGCATTTGAGCCAGATCTTCAGGTGGGGGTTATGCCAGTTACGATTTGGGAAGCGATGCCTCGCATCCCGCAGATTCCCCCAAAGGAGGAAAAGCTGGTTAGATGGGAAATGAGGAATTGCACAAGCTTCTAGTACTTGTTTTCCCAGCTATATTGAGATCTCAGGTTCCCTTAAAGAGTCAACGTCAATGGCTGGGACCGAGAGTCACACTTACTTGCACTTGGGGAGGTCATTCTCATCAAAATAGCAACTTCCTCCATGCCTACACCTGCATGGGGAAGGCATGGCGATGGGGAGTTCACTGGCTGCAGAAAGGAAAAGCCATGCATGGGTTAGTCAGCCACACACCACAGCAGAGCATTGCACCATGCAAAACCCACCCAGGACTGAGATGGGGAATGAGAAGGGTCAGGCCAGCTGACCTTGCCAGGGTAGCCCCTGCTCCCTAAGGCAAATGAACTTCCTAAATAGTGATAAGATCTTGGGGAATTATACAAGCTTGCAGAGAGAAACTTCATAGCACCCTCCTCCTCTAAACAATGAGGGGATGCTAACGCCAGGACATACATAATGTCACCTGAAACTCTCCAGCTTCTCTTCTGGGAACTACTAAATCCAAGAGTTTAATTGCAACACGGGTTGAAACTGCAACCCAAGACTCCAGAGCATCAGCATGAGAAGGCAAAAGGCTGACACACAGACACAGATAGACACACAGCACCCAGCTAGCGGGAGGTACCCTCACTTGGACCCCTCCTCTGGATTCCTGCTCCTGGCTCAGCCCTAGCATTCTCCCTGGCTGAGCATTTATCACATGTGCATTCTATTTGAGGAGTTTGTCTACTCTCTTGGCTCTATAGGTCTCTACACAATGATTCCTTTATCAGAGAGGCCAGCCAAGGCAATCATGCCATCCCCTGCCTCGAACTGCCCTATTTCATTTTTTTGTCCATTATATTTTAACCACCTGTGTTGTTACATATTCATGGGTTTCTTGGTTTACTGTACGACTAGCTAGTAAGCTTAATGAGAGAAGGGATGTCTGCTTGCTCATTTCTATTATCTCTGGTACTTTCAATCATACCTAGTACAGGGTGGACATTCAATAAAGACCACTGAACTAACTGATGAGTTAATTAACAATAGACCACATCAAGGCCCCACTCATGAGCTTACTTTGGATAAAGTTCTTTTAAATGAAAATCTTATAAAGTGTTTGTTTGCCTGCATGTGTGCCTGTGCACCACAGAAGTGCAGTATCCTCCTATTACAGAGTCTAGTATCCTCAGAAGCCAGAAGTTGTGAGATCCCCCTTGGACTGGAGTTGTCCAGTTGGACTGGTGATTGTGAGTCACGGCGGGGAGGAGGGTAGCAGGCAAGCAGTTAGTGCTCGTAACCAGTAAGCCATCTCTCCAGCCTCAAAAAAACACCAAAATCTTGTCAACAGTTCTCCAGGCACACGTGGAGTAGGAGAAGAGATAAGAAAAACAGTATTTCCACCCTGATCACATTCTCCAAATGGGATGAATCCTTGCTTAAACACTTGTTCCCCCAGTGATAGAAACTATTCCTGCCTCTTCATTTCCCCACCAGCTTAGTCTTTAGGAAGCGCCCCCCCCAACCCCCCATGATGTTAGCCATAAAACAGGCTGCAGGGTAAACTGCAGGATGACTTTCTGGTTGCTCATTAAGCAGAGGATGTTGGCTAGGGGCAGTTGTTATCCTCATGATGTATTAACTGTTTAGAAGAGTTACTGAAAAGCAGGTCTGGCCGAGAAGAGCTCACCCGGAGGACTGCGTGAGAACTAAACCACTGCTCCCTTATTCTGGACCGCATTACTCAGTCACATAGCCAGCTTTCTAAACACAGTCCTTTGACCTGTTTAAAATTCTGAAATGCGCATGAGAGACAAGCAGCTGTGCTCTCAAGCCCCTCCCTGCTCTATGCAAGCTCCTCCCACCTCAGGAAATAGTTCTCCACCTTGAGTGAATTCTGGGAAAAGGGGGTATCTACCGTGAGGGGGAGGAAGAAAGGAAGAAGAGCCTCACAGAAAACCCTCTCTTCAAAACGTCTGTATAGCATAAATAGCAACATGACTGCACCCAGAGCCTCACACAGCTTTTCGTGGTTCCCTCATTCCCTTTTCTAGCTACTTCCAACTTGAATCTGCAAAGGTCACCATCATACAGAATACATCATACAGCTCCTGAAGGCCCCAGGCAATGAGTATTCTCACCTGCATCACACTCAACAGTGCTGCCAGTCACGAAGTCAGAGCCTTGGGGACAGGCACAGCTGTAGCCTCCTGGTCTCAGCAGGCAGAGGTGGCTACAGACCTGCTTGCAAGGGTTGGACACTGGAAAAGAGATGAGAACAGTTAGGTCCTGACAGGAGACTGGGTACCTCAGGCAAAGCATGTCTACTAACTGATGTGACTCTGCCTGACATTGGCAGAGCCAAGGAGCATCTAGGACACCTCTAGGCTACCTGGAGACCCACACTCACCTACACTACCACCTGTGCCACCCTACCAAAGTGGCACAGACCTCCCGTGTGATTTCTGTGCTGGTCACAGTCTCCTCTGTTGCTATTCATCTCTGCTGTTGGAAAGTGAGTGTCTGCTTGGTACAGGTATAATCTTAACATCGATTAGTGATGAGTAATAATGGCTTAAGAGATTAATGGATTCCCAAGTCTTATAACAAGACTTGTCACTGCCCAAATCTGGGTGGATCAGAGCATCAAGTTTACCCAGTGCCCATCCTGGGTGAGCTTTCTACAAAACCTTCTGGAAAGAATTTTACTGTGGGCTTCAGTTTCTTTCTAAATAAAAAGGGTACTTAACTGATTACACAGAATGAGGTGGGAGCCGCTCAAAACATTACGTTGGGATGGATCCCAACTACAACCATTTTAAAATTCTTCATGTTTTAAAATCACTTGAAATACACTTCCACACAAATTATGAAGGATCCAAGGGCTAAATTAGACTCATGTTTTTCCGGATCCTTCCTCGGGCTCACATTCTGTGTTCTTTATTTACCGCCATCCAAAAGACAACCTTAGTTGAGGCATAGACATCAGATAATAAGACATGTTACAAAAGCCACATCTAAAATCTGCCCCAATTGACTATCTTGTCAGCTTTCTGGAGTAGAGTGCTTCTCATTTTAATGTGCTATGAAATCTGCATAAATTCAGATTCTGCTTTAGAAGGTCAAGTGAAGTCTACGCATCTGCACTGTAACTAATCTACGCCTGGTGTTGTCTGTGCTCAGGCTGTGCAGAGTAGCATAGGACCAGGGAAATGATTTCACATTTTCCTAAACCACCATAACGTACATGATGACTGAGAACTTTGAACACCCACAGGTAGGGCACAGCAAGCCATGTTTAACAGGGTCTGCCAGTCTGATCCATGCTAAAATTTAAGGACTGTCGATCCAGAGTAAATGGCAATCTGGAATGGAAATCCCAGGCCTTCACCATTTCAGCATTTCCCCCAAAAGGGAGCCAGAGCTTCAGGTGACTGAAGGACAGTCCTGGACTTTGCCTTTCTGTGAACCTGGTCACCGGGTCTTGAAAGTCACACGATCCCTTGAGCCTCAAGGCTAATACAGGGTCTCAGGACACCAGTGAACTCTGTCCCTGATTCAGAAATACAGGTTAGTTGGGAATGACTTATCCAAGCCTATAGCAGAATTCATCCAGACCCAGGACACAGACCAACAAAACAGTGAGGAAAACAAACAAACAAACAAACAAACAAACAAACTGAACTTTGGATTGGTTAGAATTAAGCTTGAAGGCATCCCATTGGTCGTATGGCAAGATATTAAATATTTCTGCCTCAGATTCTTTACTTGAGACCAGAAGTGGCAGACAGTATTCTAGTACTAAAGAAAGAATCTGGTACTAGATAGCTTGGTAAAGGCTAATTTCTTTGCTCATTTCAAAAATATGGAGACATGTTTTTGAATGTGGAGACATAATCTAGAACGCAGGTAACCTAGGAAGCAGGTCTGAATGGTGCAGAAAGAGGTATTTCCTTACATTTTTTGCCATCTTAAGAATGAACGAGATTTCTGACATCCACGAGATGTTTGTGTCTGCTAGATTCTGTGGCCTAAAACTCTTATCTCCCTAAATGCCACACAAAGACTGAAACATTTCTAATGAATTTTTTTTTCTGTTCCTGATTTATAATAATTTCATTCATCCTACAATGTTCTCTTTCTACATTTGAAACGTTTAAGCACCCACTCAGACCCCCATCCCCATCATGACCCTTATCATCTACTAACACTATAGCCAGTATTCCTAAATAAGGTGTCTGGTCCACGAGGACCATCTCTTCCCGAGGCTGCTATTTACCTGACTGGTTGTATCTCAGTTGATGGAAGATGCGGACCTGAGTGAGCCAGGGGTTCACCACCAGCACTTTCTCTTTGTTCCCTTTCCCAAATTTATTTTGTCTCCACACTTCTCCCTTTTCTTTAGCTACCCAGTAGAGCTGGTCTTCAAAGATGTCCAG
The DNA here is from genome assembly GCA_902729485.2 of Mus minutoides. NCBI lineage: Eukaryota > Metazoa > Chordata > Mammalia > Rodentia > Muridae > Mus > Mus minutoides. Next base: position 70,879 of record LR749966.1, read on the forward strand.
ACTGAAGGGCTTCATTGCTGCATAGCAATAGTGGAGAGACAAAAGAGAGCTAATGAGACACAGTGCCCAGCACTACTAACTGTGCCTGTTGTCATTTGGCTCCAAGGAATTATCCAGCAGATTTGAGCAGACTTTCTGCAAGTGTTACATTAAGAGTTCAAGATAAATTAAACTGGGCTGACTTTAAAGCTGCTGATGTATCACCATGTGATGAACTAAGACCCTCCCCATCTCCCACTTGGAATGTAAGAGCATACCGGCCAGTTAGGAGAAAGGTGGTATGTACTGGATTGTTAGATGTCTGTTTTAGATTTTTTTAATAATAAAACAAAATACTCCATTCCACGTGTTTGTAGTTGATCACAAGGACAGGCCAGCACATGGAAAATGAGTAAGTCTAGAAGCAGTTTATGCATATTAGTAGGAACACACATGACTTAACATATGGAAAACACAATCTCAGAGGAGCCTAACAGAAACCTTAGTTCTTTCTTGATCTGATCTGATTAAAAATATAAAAAGGATTATTGTTGTGAATTAGTTTGAATTTAATACAGCAGCTGGGTGCTGATGGAAACAAATCTGCAAGATTACATAAACCCTATCCTAAGATACAATAGAAATATGTTAGAACATTATTGATATACATTATTGATATACAAATCCTAGCTAACAGCTAACCTTCATTTATAATGAGTCTCCTGTCAGTCCCATCATATTTTATGCTTTCAATAACATCTTCTTTGGAGTCACTCCAATAGATCCGATCATCATTCAGGTAATCTATAGAAAGACCATTTGGCCAGCCGAGGTTCGCAGAAGCCAGAACACTGCGGTGCTCCCCATTCATCCAGGCAGACTCAATTTTAGGCTGCTTTCCCTGGTCAGTCCAGAACATGAGCCTGTAATGGAAAATGTCCTGATTGAAGCAACTCATTTGATAGAGCTTTCTCACTCTGTGGCACCGGAAGCATTAGCGTCTGACGGAGCAACCAACCGCTTTCTTGAGTGTGAGTAATACTGTTTCTATAACACAGGGCCCCCAATGTTGAAGCTAGAGAAAGTACCCAAGAGGCTGAAGGCGTCTGCAACCCTATAGGTGGAACAACAATATGAACTAATCAGTACCCCCAGAGCTCATGTCTCTAGCTGCATATGTAGCAGATGGCCTAATCGACCACCATTGGGAAGAGAGGCCCCTTGGTCTTGCAAACTTTATATGCCCCAGTACAGGAGAACGCCAGGGCCAAGAAGTGGGAGTGGGTGGGTAGGGGAGTAGGGCAGGGGGAGGGTATAGGGTACTTTCGGGATGGCATTTGAAGTGTAAATTTAAAAAAAAAAATCTAATAAAAAAATTTTTAAAAAAAAGATGTCTCTTTATTTCCAAGATATGTTATATACAAGAAGCATAGTTTGATGCTAAGGTCAAGTCCATGATAAGAGTTAGATCTTCTCAGGGAAGTGCATTTTAAGCATCACCGCTGAAAGTCCAAGGGCCGTGATAGGAAAGACAATAAAATCAAAGTAATAATAACTCAGTGTTTGAAATACAAATACAGGACACTAGTCCTGTCCAAATAGGCAAAGCGCTTGCTAAATATCCATGAAAATGTCAAAAATCTAGAGGAAAAGACCAAACTAGCTCTCTCTTACAGTGAGCTCAGCTACCAATCATTGTATTTCTATAAGTAAGCAATGTGTGTGCATGAACATGCCTTTTGCGTATGTTTCATACTTTGGAAATAAAACTTTATTGCCAGTAAATTAAACCAAATTGCCAGCTGAATTCCAAACAGCAAGATACTTTTGAATGCATCCAAATGAAAGTACAGAAAAAGGATTCCTGTAAGCAGATAGATTCTCATGTATATTCCAAAGTGGAATTTCTCCAGTAGAAATTATATATTGACTAAGAGCATCTTTTGAAATACTTACCCTAGCTTAGGATTCACAGCAATGGCGGCTGGCTGATCCAGTTGGGTGGTGATCAGCCACTTCCGGTACCTCCCATCAAGAGTAGCCACCTCAATCCGTTGACTTTTAGCATCTGACCAGTAAATATGCCTGAATGTAGAGGGACAGAGTTAAACAATAGAAAAGCCCGGACCAATCACTTAAAAAGAAATGTGAACACGAGAAGATTTGATTTGTAAGTTCCAGCCAGTGCAACCCTCAGACGCTGTATCTGTGCTTGCAGAGGGTAGGGTACAGCAAGCAGATTGTCCGCCCATCTCAATTTTTATGAGTCACGTCCTTCCACAGGCAGATTAAGGGATTAAGGCATGTGGCTTTTCATCTTTATTGCCCATGGGTCACACATACCCCCTCCTTGGCAATGAGCCCAAATGTAATTAAGAAGAATTGAGTGTCGGTCCCAAAGAAGAGTGGAAATAACATTTCAAAAGAAAAACTCGGCAAGGCTAGCCTTGCCCTATTTCCATGTCTAAGGCTGCAAGCTCGTTCTCTGGCAAACAATGAACTCCTGCCCTGTCCGCTCTCTCGGTCTGCGGAGGCTCAGAAACGGGTAAAGCTTCCGATGGGAGGGAGGGATGCTACCATTTCCTTGCAGGTGAATTAACAGCTAGAGGTTTCTGTAATGGTTCTCTAAGGGCTGGCTTCCTAGCAGAACTCGCTGAGGGTGAGCCTTCTGTTAGCCTCCAGGCATGCTGGGGACTCAATTAACTTCTTTGGAGAAGCTCAAGTCTCCCAGGACAAGATTCTTAAAGGGAAAAATGAATTTGTACTTCAAATGACTCCCTATTCTCCATCCAGCCAGGCAGGTAGGGAGTCACTGAGGCTTCCCATTCTTGCTTCATTTTCAAGGCTAAGACACTCTCCCACCAGTGTCTGACCCATGAAGGCCACTTCCTGGGAAAGGAGTTGTTGGTAACACTTGCACACCAGGCTTCAGCGTGAGCAAGATTCTACGGAGGGTCCTAAGCAAGGGGTCATCCAAACTGTGAGCCAACTAGACGCTCCAACAGAACAGAACAAGAGTAAAGGCTCTATTAACTTTCCAGCTGGTATCAGCTAGCTTGGATACTAAACACTGTGGCTTGTTCTTTTTCTCAAATAATTACCAGATGAGATGTTTAATCCCAAAGTAATACACTTGACGAAGAACACGGCCATACTCAAAGTTAATCTTGGAACACAGAGCTCTCGTATCTAACATGGAATCTTGTGGTATACCCTGAGTATAGAAAAGGACAGTGTTTGTATTGCATGCAGAGGCACACAGGAATGATGGCTGTGGTCAGAGTAGGCCCATGCAGGGCTGACCTGGGCTAGCTGCTGAGCTCATCATTATAACACATGCACCGTCCATGGTGAAGCAGCTCTCCATCATGAAAGTAAAATGGGCAAGAGAGGTGAGTGACAGATTTACCTTCCAACCCAGTCCACGGCTAATCCATCTGGCTGCATTAAATATTTCAGGCCCAGGTCAACTTCACGGACGGGATTGTTGTTACCAGATTCAAAGTTGGGAATGTAGGCACGTTTGATTGCACCGAATTGAGAGCCCTGTGCCAGCACAGTGTAATATACAACACCTAGGAAGGAGAGCACAGTAAGAGTGGGTCTTGGCTCTAATAGAGTCATGCAGTGAGTCATCTCTCTACCTCCTCACTTTCATAATGGAATTAACTCCCTTCCATCAAACCTCAATACACATCATACTTAAACTAGAAAGCTTCAACTTATAACTTCCTCTGCTACGACAAGATACAAGGGGTATTTTATTTGGTACTTTGACCGTAACCAAAAGGCTGGAAAGTTATTATAAATATATAACATATAATAAACAAAAATACAAAAATAAAGAAAATACCTAATAAAATAAACAAACAAACATACAAAGATTGTGCCCCCGCCCAAGACAGGGGTTCACTACCTAAGTAGTTCAGGAGACTTTTAACTTCTAATTCTCCTGGCCCCTACCCACCAAACACTGAGGCTAATCTGATCACACAAAGATTAAGACTGAAATTCAGAGGGCATTGGCCAGCCACTTCTTTCCTAAACAGGCGTCATTCTTAAAATAAACTTAGATTTGAAAAGAAAAATATTGCATTGCATAAATAAATGTGAAAATACAGTAATAAGTTTCACATTGGCATCGTTATTAATAGATCATAAATATTTCACATGTTGTCACATTTACCCCTTCCCCCCCAAAAAAAGACCTCTCAGGTAGATAAGAATGATATTATTACTAACAATTTACTGCCTAAAAAAATTGAGATCTAAAGAATTGTAACAATTGCTTGATGTCATAACTCCAGAAAGGAGTTAAGGACAGAAGGACAGAAGGACAGAAGACCATGCCCAATGACAAGCAGTGTTCACTTTTTTCTTCATTCCACCAAGATCTTTTAGTGCCCACTGCATATATTATCTACAGGAGATACCAGCTGGTTATGTAGAGATGAATTAGGTTCAGTCTCCAAAGGGCACACAATTAGAAGAGTCATTTGAACAACTAGCGGCAAAAGGCCATGTAGCATGTGTCTAGAAGCACATATAAAATGCTATTGCCTCACGGCGGGCTTTTGTGGGACTTTGCCAGAATGTCACAGCAGTGACATTGGTGCTCAGAAATCTACCCCGATGCCATGGTAGAAAGAAAGAGCAGCTGTGTGTGCAAAGACAGGGGGTTTAAAATACAAGGAGAGGTGGGGAGACGTCTCAGTGGGAAACCAAGAAAATCTGACGGGGAACCAAGTCCACTGTGAAAATCCAGGGGCCTGCTGGGCAGGATCCTGCACTTCCAATCAGGCAGCAAAACTCCACTCGATATGAAATGGCAATCACCACAAATTCACCATCTAGAAATCAAGAAAACCAATGCAATGACCAATGGTTGCAAGTCTCGTACTCACTGAGGCCTATGCCCTCGGGGTCCCAGTCGTAGTCAATCGTTTGGATATGCTCCTCCTCTTCCAGATACTCTGAGAACTTCTCAGAGGAGATATTGTACTTCCGGATGCGGACGTTCTCAGGCAGGAGCAAGAGAGGAGGGCTTCCTGTAAGAAAACAAAGGGCTGTTTTGTCTCTCTGAATGCCACTAAAATGTTTAAGAATTAAAGTAGGTATTAAATGCACTATAAGAAGTTACGTTTAGAGGAATCTGACCCTTACAGATGGCTACCCTTGGACTCAAAATCCAGATGTAAGCATCAGTTTTTTGTTTTAAAATTAATATATATATGTTTATTTACTTGTCCTCAATGGCAGTTTAGAGAAGAGCACCCATTTTTACCACAAGTCTTTCCCCCACCCACTGATAAGAATGTAGATAGACATGGAAACTCAAAAAGAAATACAGTTTTCAAGGTCCTGCTGAGAGCATCCCAGGGAGCTATCTGCCCTTGCTCTTGACTGACAGGTATTGTGATTGTCTTAACATATAATCACCTCCACAGCCCAATTTAACTGCTAGCTAATGAGAGGCAAGCCAGCTTGTTCTTGAATTTTTAGTTTTTTTTTTTTTAAACTCTTTCAATGGTGACTCATCCCAAAATACTTCTCTAAAATTTTAAAATTTTAATTTACTTGCAAAATGTCAATCAAATGTAATTTAAGTGACTTTTAAAAGTTCATTTCATATATTTCCTGAGACTTGACATTATGTTTTAGATGAATATTCTAATTTATTTCAGCTATTCCCTTAGTTAAAAGATTTAAACTTTTTAAAATTTTGCTGCTTAATTGCAGGACCAGCTGTTCAAATGACTTCACTCTAGTCAATGCTTGATAAACATGTACCTTAAACACCCAGCTTATACTATGTGTAGGGTAGACCTTTTGATCACATGTTCGATACATTTCTTAAAGCCTAGAACCAAGCTGGGCGTGGTGGCGCATGCCTTTAATCCCAGCACTTGGGAGGCAGAGGCAGATGGATCTCTGAGTTCAAGGCCAGCCTGGTCTACAGAGTGAGTTTCAGGACAGCCAGGGATACATACACAGGGAAACCCTATCTCCAGAAAAAGAAATTAAGAAATTAAGGAAGGAAGGAAGGAAGGAAGGAAGGAAGGAAGGAAGGAAGGAAGGAAGGAAGAAAGAAAGAAAGAAAGAAAGAAAGAAAGAAAGAAAGAAAGAAAGAAAGAAAGAAAGAGACCAGAGACTATGAAAAGTGGAAATGAATTTCCTGGTATGTCCCCCAGAGGTGACTTGTTCCAAACATGAACCCATCGTACCATCAGCTGCACACCGTTCTCCATAGTGGGTACTCATAGACTTGAAACCATCGACACAGAAACATTCATAACTTCCTTTGCTGTTTCGGCAGCTCTGGGGGCAGATGCCAAACTCCTCACATTCATTGATATCTGCAGGCAAAATAAAAGCCAACAATGTAACACATATTCTGTCCCATTCAGAATTAGACTTCCCAAGCATGAGAACCAAGAAGAGTGCACGAGACCAAAATAGGCTGAAGACATTCCACAATAAAAAGAAAACTTCAATGGACAGCTACTGAACCTAATGCCCCCTAAGCTGGTCAGCAGTGGACAGAGGGCTATTTTAACTAAAGCTGCATGACTTCATGCAAATGTTTCCCTGCTAAAAACATCTGTATGGTCGATATTTGGCATTGCTTCCCTTCTGATAACTAAATAGCTTCAAAAAGAGTCACTGATTTGGTGTAACAACTGACCTGCTTTAGTAACCATAAGAATTCTCTAAGTCATCTCTGACAATAACTTTATGGAGCAATAACTTTATGGTAGATTGCTAGGTTCAGTCCCTAGTACTGCCAAGAATTTACTAGAGTACGACATATGAATTAGACACAGCAATATACATGATAATAGATACCTAAAATCGCAGTCATCTCTCATCTGGATGAGATACCTTCTGAGTCCATGCCACAGAACTTACTTTATGCCTTGCCTAAGTAGGTATGTAATAAACACATGGGTTTTGACTTATGATGAAGACATTGAGCTTTTTGACTTCTGGTGGTTTTTATTTCACACACTGGTACATAGGCAGTCATTACCACCAAAACCTCCATTATTGACACTGTGCACCAAAGTGACAGCACCAGGAGGTTAACCCATTAAGGAAAGAACACAGTGGCTTAGATAAAAGGCAATAGGTGGAAAACCTAAAAAAATGTAAAGTTCTCTAAATAACAATGGAAAAAATAACAATGGAAAGAAAATAACAATGTTCTACCTTGACATGAATTTTTGTCCAAAGTACTAGGTTTGAACCCAGGTCGACAGGAGCAGATAAACCCTCCATTGCTTAACTGGGTGCAGTTCTGTTCACATATTTTTTCAGCACATGTTCTATTTTCTCCTAGATCTGGAAAACAAAATCTCAGCATCATAAGTGAAGGGTACAACAGGTCAGCCACAAGCACACAGATACATGACCAACTATGCAGCACCTTCAGATGACCCTTTTCCAGAAACCCTGAGATGAGAGGGGATCCTTGCTCTGTAAAAGGTCTGGATGCTCTCTACACAAATGTGCAATGGTCCTTGAGTGTCCAACATCAAAGTCAGAAATTATGAAACCAAAGATTCCACAGCTAACATTGCATGTTCTTGCTCATTCATCTTATGCAATTAGGTAGATAGATTGTGTTTGTGTGTGTGTGTGTGTGTGTGTGTGTGTGTGTGTGTGTGAGAGAGAGAGAGAGAGAGACAGACAGACAGACAGACAGACAGACAGACAGACAGATTAGAACAAAATTACAGTTATAAGATTATAGTTTTGCCAAGTATGAGTTTCCCCTAGGAAGGGATAAAATAATGCACTAAGATTTGTGTTTAAGGATTATAGCACTGATAGGTTTTTTTAAATGAGCATAATTATATTTTCAACAGTAAGGAAGAAGAAATACCATACTATCTTAAATCTCTAAGTTACCACTGATACACCATCAGTGATACAGAAAATGATAACTTGTACTATGACACGTTATAATTTGTAAGATGTACTTCATTTTGAGACATGTTAAAATGTAAAAGGAAGCATATATCTTAGAAACGATGAGTTTTGATTATTTATATTAAAGGTTGTTATGAAGATCCAAGGCTTCAAATGATACTTTGCTGTGGGAAATATCTAAAAACAAATGGAAAAAAAGATTGTAACATTGCTTAAGATAGTAGAAATTAATGTAAAAAAAAAAAAGTAAACCTTTCTTGGTTTAGGGCTTCAGTTAAATTCATTTCTTCTTGTGCTGTGGATTGAACCTTGGGCTTTTGCACTTGCTAGACATGCGTGTAACTCTACAACATGAATATTGAGCTACACCCAACCTCTACTTATTAACATCTCTGGACTTTTAGTGCCTTTATAATAAAGCAAAAATGACCAATAGTTTGTGTTGGAGCCTGCTAAATGGCTATTCTTATCCCTAATTTTCTGGTCTAGATTATCCAGGATAGATTCCTCACAGCTTGGAGTCTATCCAAATTCCCCTTTTCTCTTTCTTGCCTGGTGATCTTGTCCCTGACAATCTCTCCAAGTCACCAATTCCTGTCATTGCCAGCTTTCTTTAATCCTCTGTCACCTACTCCCAAACTCAGGTCGTGCGGAGGAGAAGCTGAAGAAGCTAAGGCTAGATAAGGAGCAGCATTTGTCTCAGGAGTTAAGCCTCGTCCACATTTCAGATGAAATGTGTTTCGGTCACAGCCTTATCATTATTTTAGCTAAAGAATATATGTAGTCTCCTGGCTCAGATCCAAAGAGACTTCTATTTCTTATGGCATAATGAAGGTAATTCATTTATATATTTAGGATAGACTAAAAACATTGAATTTCAAGAGTAGGAGAATGCCACTCAGTTGACCGCTGACTGAAAATTACAGCCATGAAAGCTTAGAAGTCTGAGCTGCCAATAACTATCTATTTCAAAATAAAGAAACCTTCCCAAGTTTTCTAATTCTTCTCGAGAAAGTTCCAGTGTCTCTAGGAATTTTCTTCATATATTGGCAAGCCTGTTGTGATTCTCTTTCCAATGCCATAGTATCTCTACAGTGAACTAGTCTCATAACTCTACTACTGGACTTTGTGATCCTCTCAGCTCTAAAGTCCAACTGTAATGAAGAGGTCCAGAATGCAGAAAGCTCTCCCTTGATTGAATCATTAATCTTCCAAAGTGAGAGACCTTAACAAGAGCAGATCTACCATAGCATTTGGAATGGAAATTTTCCATACAATTTCTTTCATTTGAAGACCAGAAACATCTAGCCATCACCTTAATCTACAGTGACATTAAGGCTGGGCGTGCAGCTTAGTGTCAGAGCAGTTGCCTAGCAACCAGCTTCTACAAACATAAGCATATGGCTCTCTCTGTTTATAAGACAGTCTCTCTAGCTTCCAGCTTATTAAAAAAAAAAGAATAGAAATATCACAGAAATAGCAAGTTACTCTACCTTTACAATCACAGAAATTTTACCTGCAACCTGACTTCAGCTTTATAATTTCCTTTATAATTGAATGTTGCTAGGAAAATGCACATGTCTTCCCATGACTGAACTGGGTTTGGGCGCTCTGAGCACACTCACATTCAAGGGATGCGTGTGTCACACGCACTTGATGCATAAGCAATGATTTCAGTCTGTATTCCAAAGCGTCGTGATGTACATCTTAACTTTGTAAAAGCCCTATCTGTATCATTGTATTCAATGATACGGAATGTAAAGGAAGGAATTGTTGGGGAGGAGTGAGGGACCAAGATGAAAGAAGGTGATGGGCCTAGGGACCCAAGCACTGGCATTGTAAATAATTCTACACCTAGTTGAGCATGCCTTTAATCCCAGCTCGTGGGAAGGAGAGGCAGGTGGATCTCTGTGAGTTCAAAGACACTATGGTCTACATAGTGAGTTCCAGGATAGCCAGAGCTACATAGCGAGACCCTGTTTTGAAATAAAATAAAGAGGAAAAAAAGAATTCTATACCTGTGTCCAAAGACAAGCCCATATCTGAATTCCAAATCATGTCTAAAAAGAAGTTTAATGCTTTACTGCTTATTTCCTTTAACTAAACCATCTTTCAGTGAAATTCCTCTTGACTAGAAAGTATTACCCTAAATACAGGCACAGGCAAAAAGAGAAAGCCTCAGTTAGCCCAGGTCAAACTTGGAAAATCGCTAGCCTCCTAAAGCTGTTTATATACCAGTCTCTGTGTCGAAATCTGCCACCTGTCTTCCCAAAATCTATCAAAATTTTAATCAAGTCACTTCATTTTGACAAGCACTCTAAGTCCCTCTGAAAGGGTGAGATTAGTGGCAAGGCAAGGTAGTGTGGTCAGTTAGTAACTATCAAAACGCCTTCTGGATGCCTGGGGGTATGTATGGTGGGGGCAATACAGGAGGGAGTCATGTAATACCCTAGGAGTTGAAAACACATGGAGCTAAATCACATAAGCAGTTATGGGCTCTCAGTGTTTAAAGAGCTCCCTCAGAGGCCACTGGGATGGCCAGAGTTCCATGTCTGGAGCCTATGGAAAGATGAAAGGAAAGAACCATACCACACAACTGTACTCTGCTGTACACACACAGAGGCACATAGACTACGGCATGCCTGGGAACACATACACACAATGGCTAGTTGGCTGACTGAAAGAGGTCAGACTGTGTCAAAAATAACACAACAGGTGCCTGAGGGCACTGAAGGCCACTCTCCTTGCCTGGAGTTCCATAGATGCTTAATTACTGCTTCTGTTACTCTCTTTGCTCCTCAGCAAGTGATTTAAACTTCTTGAGCATTGGTATGGAGGTAGATAATCCCAGCCACCCAGTGGGGCAGTAACAATTAGATAGTGTGCATATGAGCTAGGAAGGGATACCAAAGGTATGAGCTACTAATATGGCCTCAACCGTTCCAAATGAACCAAACCCATCCCTCAATTATGTTAATCTCTTCCAACCCAACTCTTTCTCCTACTTAGAACAAAAGAGTCACACATGATGGTACACTCCTCTAATCCTTGCACTTGGGGGATAGAGGCAGGAGAATCTGGACTTGTAAGTGATCCTTCACTACACAGTGTTTGAGGCCCCTCTGGGCCATTTTGAGAGTCTGGTTATTTTACCATAGTGAAATAGAAAACTAAGCGTTTACTTACTGCAACCAGTCTCATCAGAAAGGTCTCCGCAGTCATCCACATTGTCACACACATAGTGCTGCGAAACACAGTTCCCATTGCTGCACTTGTATTCGGTGTCTGTGCAAGGTTTGTGCGTTGGTTTTCTACCTGTAATTTAAGAACAAGGTAGAGTCAAAACTCTTCCTCACCAAGCAGAATGTTTCACGTGTCCATTCACAGATAAATACATGTTTTCCCGCTTTTCCCTGGCTCCCTTGTAGCTAGATTGAGACCAAGTTCTAGTCATTGGGCTGTGTATTGGAAGTGACACATGTCACCCTTGGACTAAAGCAACTCAAAGCCCAGGTGCCTTCACACTGTCTCCTACGCTGGGGCTGTAACATTGGTGGTCAGGTATGTCTGGTGGCTAGTACCAAGATGGATGCCGAACAAGCTGCACGGCCCTTTATACACACGAGAAAGAACTCTTTGTCATGTTAAGACTCGGAGACTTTGTTGGTGGCTGCAAAATTAATTACTCTGAGTAATACAGAATGATGGCAGATGTAGGATCTTTCCAAATCAAAAGCTGAAAATATTTGGCATCAGCTCAGCAGTCAGGAGATCAAGGTTATTTCTATACTCTGGCAAAGCACTCTGGCAAAGCAGTGGTGAAGAGAGATGACAGATCACGTGCTTAAGGCACTTGATATTCTAGGCAAAGAGGTTAGAAAAGAGTGTGTTAGTGTGCCCAGCCTGTCCTTACTCAGCAAAGGTGGGAAGGTCAGTGGAGAACTGGTTATTGTATTAACAATAGATATGCAAGAAAATAAGGACAAAACCCTTTGTAGTATGGGACAAGCTGACCACATGGGAGCCCCAAGTAGGAATAATTCATAGGATAAAAGGCTCTAGGGTACACAGGCCAAGTGACACCAAGGTTCGACAAAATGCCCTTTTTTTTTTTCCCCTAATGGTGGAAAAATGGCTGTGAACTGCTACAAAGGTGTGTGAGAAAACAAGAAAGGAGACAGATAAAAAGAGCTTTCTCAGAGGAGCATCACTCCGTGAGGTTGTCTACTGTAGAACTGAATAGAGGAAAGCAGTTCAAATTCCTTCTAGGTTCCTGGGAGAAGTGTGTGGCTGAATATGCCAAGACCATAACTCTTTGTTTCATCATGAAATTTAAGTGTAAATTAAAATATGATTCAGGAAAATTATAACCTGTATATGCTTTTCTATGTGTGATACTTTGACAGTGAGAAGAATAAGTCTAGAACAATGATGAGGAAAGGGGCTGGAGAGATGGCTCAGTAGTTAAGTTCACTGACTACTCTTCCAGAGGTCCTGAGTTCAATTCCCAGCAACCACATGGTGGCTCACAACTATCTATAACAGGATCTGATCTCCTCTTCTGGTGTGTCTGAAGACAGCAACAGTGTAGTCACATACATAAAATAAATAAATAAATCTTAAAAAAAAAAATAGACCAGGAAAGAAACTCAAGAATTGACACCTTAAAAACAATAATGAATTTAAAGGTAACCACTCGGATTGGTGAATGAAAGAAGCTAATTCATAATGCTTCAAATAAAAGATATACTCATCAGCTCATTAACATATGGCTAGGAATATAAAAATGTTTCCAAGTCTATGTGTTGTTTCTTTCCTATTTCTTGTTCAAAAGCACACTCTTAAAAGTGGATGTATTCTACCTATAGAATTCCTTTAGACCATTATAGCTTTGGTATCAGCAGAATACTAAACAACTGATTTCATCATATTAAATACCATTCTCCTTAAAGCAATGATCTCAATGCACTTACAGTTTACAGAGGTTAAGATGCAGTACATTGTGTTTTACTGTACATAATGAATCAAAATCTTTTTTTCTTGAAAGGAGTCTTGAGCTCCAGCCCACTACAAGTGAGTGACATTAGACAGCTGTACATCCCCTAAGGAGGGCACATAGCAAATCATATGGAGAGAAAAGCAAACAAGGCTATAGGCCTAAAGAGGAGGGCCAAAGTCTAGGAATCACAAGAGGAGTGGAAGCTCCCCACAGAGAGGCATCCAGATGATCTACCCAAATCCCTTCTGATTCAAGTGGGGCCTTCACAGTATCTGCACAGGCTGAATATATTGGTTGTCTGGTATCTCCATGCCTTAGAGCACGCCAAGGTGCTGTTAAGTACTGACTCCAGTAAAACTCAGGTTTTTCTCAGGTCAGTGTGTCATCCTAGCCCAGTGGTTCTTCAGAACTGTTACTGGTGATTTTATTTTTTCATTCCAAGTAGAATGAAATTTATTCATTCCAAGTAGAATGAAATAAAATTTCTGTCGTGCTTTTATTGGAAACCTATTTAAAACTAGCTACTTGTTTCCATTTTCTCAGTGGTTTCTTTCTAAGCAAACTAAATTTCCAAAAGACCGGTCAGCTCTCTCAATAGAGTAACTTTTAAACAAAAGCACAACCATTTCTGATACTTATATGTGAAATACAGCCAGTTTCAAGTTTCTCTCTTAAACTAATCTAAGGATGGAAGGATGGATCAGTGGTTAGGAGCACTCCTTGAGAACCTGGAATCAATTCTCAGCACCCACAAAGCAGCTCACAACTATAACTCCAGTTCTAAGTGATCTGATACCCTCTTCTAGACTTGGGTTGGGCATCAGGGATACATGAGATGCAGGCATCCATGCAGGCAAGATACCCAAACACATAAAAAATAGTAAAATAATACAATTTTTAAAGATAATACTTCATTTTTCTTCTCTGTGAAATGGATTTCCACATCCAGGAAAAATACCGAATTAGCTATGTTAACATGGTGGCACCTTACTTAACGTGATCTTTTCAGCTGAGTATGAGAAGCATGCCAGATTAGCCATTAGCAACTGTGGGTTGTGAATTCCTCATCTTTGACAACAAATAACAATTAACTTTGTGGGTGTAACTCAAGCAGTACTTGGTCTTTTCTCTCCTTTTTCTAAAAAAAGACATGAAAGTATCTTATTTAAGTGCTTAAGCAAAGATTAAAATGTAAGGGGTCATCAACATCTTTCTCAGGTGAGATAGGAAGGATGGAGCAGGCTAGCGTATGAACAATGTCTGTGATCCACCACTACAGGCACAAAGCCACTGGAAACCCCGAGACACATCTCACAGACGGCTAAGGACCCTGGTTTCTGCCTTCCCCTTTGCCCATTCTGCTTACAGTGCTCTTCTTTCTCGTCGCTTCCATCTCCGCAGTCATCCACACCATTGCACAGCTGGTGGCCATAAATACAGCGACTGTTGTCACACCGGAAACGGTGTGGCGATTCACACGGAACATTGACTGGAAAATGAAAAGTGAAGCTACAAGTTAAAGTAGAAGTGACAATGTCTAAAACTATCCCAGTGCCAGGCTCACTTCATTCACTCCTCATTCATTCATTCATTCATTCATTCATTCATTCATTCACTTGCTCATTCAATTAATCAACAAACATGTCCTGAGTCTCAGATATACATTACAACACCGTTGCAAGTGCTAGATGGATCCTAGATAAAGAGAGGTCCACGAGAGACACAGTCTTTATTCTCATGGAACTTGAGTCAGGCCCAAACAGACTTGATATACAGAAGAAGCTATATAAAAATCTCTGTGACTAGGGCACAGAACAAGGAGGAACTATGTGGTAGGTCATGAAGTTGGAAAAGCCATTGGGATTATATATGAGTTTTTATCCTAGCAACCAGGAGACCACAGTTTCGTCCTTCTGAATGTGATCATTACATAGCCACAGCACGAAGTCTTCATTTCATCCTGTCTAGCAGCTGGGAAGAACAGAAGGGTCACACCCAGGTACTGGAGACACAGTCCTCTCTGCATATACCAACAGGTCAGTGAACTTCCGTGTAAGTGGGAAAGTGAACCAAGCCCTGGCATACACACACTCATTGTCCTCTTCTTATGGCTCTGGGTATCCCATAACCAATTACTTCAAGCTCCTGGTGCTGTGACACTCCTGCCATCATGGACTGGAGCCTGAACCTGTCTTCAAGTTGCTTTTTTGTCATAGCAGCAACAACAACAACAAGGAAACTGGGGCATCCATATATGTAATTCAGTGAACACCACATAAAACCTATCTGTGTTGTTCTTCTAAATGGAGGACTTGTACTATTTGGTTTTCTGACTGTCCGTCAAACACAGATATCAAAAGATGACCCTTGTAATTAGGCTCCTTTAGAGGAAAGGAGGAGTTGACACCCAGGGCTGATTCTTGAAAATACCGTTAGGGAAACTACTATTTAAATTATTTGCTGTGAATGGCTGGTACAGACATTAGGAAAGAACATGGTACATTTGTGTGAGTATGGGGAATGTGTGTGAGTGAGTGTGTGTGTGTGTGTGTGTGTGTGTGTGTCCTCATCTCTCTAACATTTAATTTTATTTACTATGACAAATTTTGCCTTACAGAAAGAAATAACTTCCTAAGTGCTTCTGAAATTTTGAGTCACGGGACAGCACTGGAAGGCCATTGTGAAAATATAACAGTCAGTGAAAGAGGAACTCTGGCATCACTCCCAGTAATCCCATCTCTGCACAGAGAATGAGTGGGATGGTGCAGGCAGGAAGAGAACGGAAGTGATAGGACTTTGGAAGCACTGTTGAATTACAGCCACTGCACTCAAGCCATCGGAAGATTTCAGGCAGAAATGTTCCCAAGTCCCTTCTGAAACTGCAAGTCCCTTCTGAATCGATTGGAAGGTTTCTTCCCGAACAGGTGCCCATGTCACCTGAGCCTAGTCAAGCAAATCTGCATTTCTCACGGTTTCCCTAGTGATACCACTGCTCCCAGCCCAAGGGAGACACGGTGAGAACTACACTTGCTTCTCACCATAGACCCAAAACGACTGCAGCTTCATTCACTTGGTGAAAATCAAAAGTTCTTAACTGGGGAAGAATCCAAAAGGTGCTGGAGCTTTTAAAACGTAGTTATGGGGAGATGGACAGAGGGCTCAGAGATTAGGAGTACTTGCTTCTGTTCCAGATCACCCGGGCTCCATTCCTAACATCTACAAGGGAGCTTACAACCATCTGTAACTCCAGTTCCAGGAGATCTGATGCCCTCTTCTGGCTTCTGTTAGCACTGTACAGTATGTTCTACAGACATACTTGCAGACAAAATACCCATACAATAGTCTTTTTTTTAATCTTGTAAAAAAAAAAAAAAAAAAAAAACACCCTTACAGATTCTGCCTCCATAGGCTTAAACCAAGCCAGAACAACATGTGTTATGATTCTGGCCTCTCCACATCACAAACAGGCCACTCATTTAAAAAAAAAAAAAAAGTACGTATAACAATCTTGAATTATTATATAAAGGGAAGTGGTTTCAAGAATCAAGTCTTCAGGTTTTCTAAAAGTGCTCCAAGGGGACAGAGTGGGGGGGTGTACTTCAAGGATGGAGCAGGAGAGCTACAATTTACTCCTCCTCCTCCTCCTTCTCCTCCTTCGCACACTTTAAACTCAGGACCTGTGCTCACATGTATACATGTACTTCCTGTTTCCATGTTTGCTACAGCCTACATGTTTAAAAGCTTGGCTGTTAACCTAATTTTCTCAGGCTTTTTAGCTAGAGAACTGAAACAAGAGGACTAAATGAAATCACCAGGATTGATTGCTCATCAAGCAGGCCTCAAAATTACACATCACAATCAGGCCTCCACGCCCACACGCCACACAGAACGAACACTGTGAGATGGCCAAGCAAGGAAATGTCCTTTCAGCCCCTCCCTCGCCCTCTTACAGCACAGATGAATCTCCTCATCAGAGCCGTCGACACAGTCATTTTCCCCATCACATATCCAAAATGACTGGATGCACACGTGGTTTTTACATTCGAACATGGCAGCTGGGCAGTAGGTACCATTGGGAAAGCGAGTCGCTGTTGGTAAGGAGGGGACACATACAAAACATTGATGAGATAGACTTCTCCGATTATATTCACTTTATGAAAATCAATAGTTCTTAACCAGGAATGAATCCAAAACGCTCTGGAGATTTTTAAAAAGTGGTTATCGGGAGCTGGAGAGATGGCTCAGAGATGAAGAGTTCTTACTGCTCTTCCAGAGCACTCAGGTTCCATTCCTAGCACCTAATGGAAGCTTACAACCATCAGCAACCTGAAGTCGGATCTCCCTCAACACCTGCTATTGTCACTCTTCACTATTCATTGCCCTGCTGCTGTGGCTTATCTATATAAAAAGGGATATAAATGTCTTTGGCCAGGTGTCTTTGGCCTGGTTGAAGATTTCCACGATAACCACCGTTACACAGAGACACCCTGTCTCAAAAAACCAAAAAGACAGGAGATGTTTAATGTCTTAAGGGCAAGACAGTTCTCTGAACCCAGTTTTCAGTGACACAAATCATTACAGAGAGAACACTATATTGTGTCTCTCTGGCCAATCGCCACTTGCCACATGGATCGAGACTGTCTTTCCCATCATCTTTGAGTGTCTCCCCTGAACTTCAAGAAGTGGCAACTGCATCATCAAAAGTCTATTGTAAATAACTACTGAACGACCACTACAAACAACTAGGGATCCTAAGTCCACTGGGAAATAATGATTCGGGTAAACTCAACATCATGAGAAGGCTGAAGAGAACATACTTAGGCTTTTAAATTGAGAAGTGGGTTGTGTAAATTGCCCTTCCTATGCACTGAATACACAGAACCTCGAGTGAGCAGGCACTTACGGCAAGCAGATTCATCAGAAGCGTCCAGACAATCTGCTCTCCCATCGCATGCCAATGCCTTGGGCACACAGTGTCCACTTGTACACTGAAAGTGTTCAGGATGGCAGGTCTTCATCTCTGAAGAGAAAAGATCACAGTTCTCGGAAGAGCTCGTGGAACTGAGTTCATGGAGCACAGATGCCACTGTTCCTTTCCTATCCACACCCCATGGCTGACTCATAGTCAACTCTCGTTACCATCAGTAAAATAGACAAACTCATAATTCAGTTTCTTCATTCAGCATACGGAGATGAATACTCTTATCGCCCTGTAGGGTAACCTTGGCTTTAAATTCCTCCTCAGAAATAATAGTTTCAAGGTCATATGATGTCACCCATACCCACCATTTAATCAGTTTTAGAGTGACTGTCCCAATGCTCTGTGCATGGAACCTCAGGGTCACAGGTACCCTTCTTATCTTCCTATCACTATGATCAGACTATTGTAAATTAAACATAAAGAACAGAAAATGCAGATGATACCATGTTAAGTGGAACTTTAACAGGACAAAAATTATATGTCATTGCACACCAAAGAACTTATCAACACTGGTTTACAAAGTACCCACAACGTTACAGTATAAGATTCTGTGTGCCCTGATAGTTACCACAGTCCCGTTCATCCGAGTTGTCTCCACAGTCATTTTCTTGGTCACAAACCCATCGAGAGGGGATGCATTGCTGATCAGCACATCGAAACTCGCTCTCTGTGCACTCCCGAGGAACTGAAAAGGAGAGGCACTAGGCCATCAGTGTGCACCAGGAATCCTACCTGGGGAGCTGGCCTGGGCCCATGGGTACTCAGTTCTGTCCTGTGATCCAGTCACACTCTAAAACAAAATCCTATGCCTCACTGGACATGGTAGCACAGCCTTTAATCCCAATACTTGGGAAGCAGAGGCCATCCTGGTCTACATACTGAGCTCGAAGACAGCCTGAGCTACATAGTAGACCTTGTCTCGGGAAAAAAAAGCAAACAAACAAACTTATGCCTCAATTTCAAGTCTATAATGACCTTTAAGAAGTTATCCAAAACTCTTGCTAACCAATGACAGTATTCAATATGAACTTTCTCATCTTTTTGCTCATGGAATAGTAGTGGGAATTGAACCTAGGACATCATCCATGAAGGACAAGTGTTTTAACACTGAGTTACATTCTTGAACTAGATCTATACACACATATATAATACACATATACATACATATATGTACACACACATACACACATCACATACACACACACATACACACAGAGACATCATGTGGTCTCACTATATTTCTCAGGTTGGCCTTAAACTCACACTATTATCCAAGGAGGCCTTGGGCTTGTGACCTTCCTCTTTCTGACTCCCATAGGGCTGAGAAGTACCTCCTAGAGCATTCTTTTGTGTAACAAGTCTTAGGTGGTTGACACTGCTAGGTGTAATCAAGACCTTAATTCTCTGGAATGCCTCTAGCCAAAGCTGAGGACTTCGGAAACATAACTAAAGTTGAAAAGGATATAATTAAAAAGAAACTTGAAATTGAAAACATGCCATGAGCCAGTGACGATAAATGATGACTGGGGCGTATTTTCCAAACACACCTTCCCATTTAAAACTAAATACTGAGTTTGGCATGCTCAATCTAGTTCTCTGGCTTTCTCCCCTCAGGTTCATGCTAAGTCATTACACCTGCTACTAAAACAGTCACCTATGTGTGTGTGTGTGTGTGTCTGTGTGTGTGTGTGTGTGTGTCTCTGTGTGTGTGTTTTGTTTGTGTGTGTGTATATATAACAGACCAAAGTGGATTTGATTAAATATCTCTTCAGAGATACCTTCTCCCAAAGCTTGCCTGATTAGCATTTCAGGAAAATACATACTTCTGTAGCCCAGAGAAAATGGCCCAACAAACTGACACCCCACCCTCTGAGAAGGAATGGATGAATGATATAGACAGACATCCCAGGCCCTGTGGCTCATGGGGTCACAAAATCCTAAGCACACTCACCACAATTTTCCTCATCTGTGTTGTCTCCACAGTCGTCAATGCCATCACATTTCCAGCGGAGAGGGATGCAGTGGTGATTTCCACACCGGAAATCCCCAGAAGGGTGACAGGGCACCGATTCTACAAAGCACAACCATACAACCATGGTCAAGACTTCGTAAGCTAGGGTCCCTGCCTCATTGTGATAGAGTCTGAGAATTATGTTTCCATATTCTTGAAGCACCCAGACACCGGAATGTCCTCTGTTAGCTAACCCTAACCCATCCTCTATTTTTTTTTTAGAGATTTATTTATTATTATATCTAAGTACACTGTAGCTGATGTAGATGCACCAGAGGAGGGCGTCAGATCTCATTACAGATGGTTGTGAGCCACCATGTGGTTGCTGGGATTTGAACTCAGGACCTTCAGAAGAGCAGTCGGTGCTCTTAAACACTGAGCCATCTCTCCAGCCCCCCATCCTCTATTTTGAAAGTAAATTTATTTCCTTGCAGGGGGAAGAGTATCTTTTGGCTGCCTTGCCTGCCTCTACTTCAGAGATTAAAGAAAGGCATGTGACTGGCCATTATTACCTTTTATAGAAACTATTCTAAAAGTAAAATATGATATTAGGTTTTTAATTGACAACAAGATGCTAAAACTTTGTCAGAGGCTTAAAATGGAGTCATTAGAACATTCTATTACACCACCTTTAGTGTTTTAGAACTAGTGTTATTAGGGTAACCCATTATCTTTTTTTCCTCTCTAAACTATACAATCAGACGCTTTGGTTTCAAGAGACAGTATATACCTGATTTTGACAATTTTCATTAAATTTGTCCTTTTTTGCCTACATGTTTTTTCCATGTTGCCAGAGTGACTACAGCTGCCTACTAGATGATTAGGAAAGTCACAAAGACACTTAGAATATGATGGTCATGAAATAATACATCCAGATTTGGAAATAACTCTTTTGTGCCATATTGTACCTTCTACCATCTGTGAGATCAGACAAGCTATTTAGACATGTCACATATGAATAAAGACTGTACATCTGGAAGAAATTAAACATGCTCCTAACATCTTCTTCTTTATTAGGTATTTTCTTTATTTACATTTCAAATGTTATATTCCCTTTCCTGGTTTCCCCTCCGAAAACTCTCTTCCCCTATACCCTCCTCTCCCTCCCCCTGCTCACCAACCCACCCACTCCTGCTTCCCTGTCCTGGCATTCCCCTACACTGGAACATAGAGCCTTCACAGGACCAAGGGCCTCTCCCCTCATTGATGACCAACTAGGTCATCCTCTGCTACATATGAAGCTGGACCCATGAGTCCCACTATGTGTACTCTTTGATTGGTGGTTTTGTCCCTAGGAGCCCTGGGGGTACTGGTTAGTTCATATTGTTCCTCCTATGGGGCTGGAAACCCCTTCAGCTCCTTGGGTCCTTTCTCTAACTCCTTCATTGGGGTTCCTGTGCTCAGTCCAATGGATGACTGTGAGCCTCCATTTCTGTATTAGTCAGGCACTGGCAGAGCCTCTCAGGAGACAGCTATATCAGGCTCCTGTCAGCAAGGCTCCTAACATCTTAATGATATCGTCTTATAACTTATCTGCTTTGGGACCAGATGTCATTTAAGATGACATGAATTAAGTTGCCCCAATGACTCCAAACTCCTTTTCAGAGGTAGAGAGATGGGACATTTCTTGACGCTGACATTCTCTTGCCCCTCCCCAGACTCCAGAGCCCCTCCTACCACAGCCTTGCTCGTCACTGTTGTCCCTGCAGTCGTCAAAACCATTGCACACTGCCCACTTCGGGATGCAGCGGTAGTTAGTTTTGCAGCTGAATTCTGTGTGGTTGTCACAGTTGTAAGCAGCAGTCACTGAAAAGGAAGAAATCAAGAAATGAGAGAGTGGAAGTACCAGTCTTGCTGGAAACCACACCAGAAGGCTCCTCGCTGTGGTTATACAGAGGACTTGGTGCCTGCAATCAACAATTACCACGTAACCACTAAACAGACATCTCCATTAGGTGTGATGTGTTCAATGAGCAGAACTAACTGACTCAGAGTTAGAGCCCTAACTTTTCTTGTTATCTCAGTCCCGTTCATTAGGGTTGTGATGTACTTTAGACTGGAAGGGACTTGTGGACTTGTTTGAATGAAAATGATTCCCAAAGGCTTATAAAGAGTGCCACTGTTAGGAGGTGTGGCCTTGATGAAGTAGGTATGACCTTGTTAGAGGAAGTGTGTCATGGTGGTGGGCTTTGAGGTTTCAGAAGCTCAAGCCTGGCCCAGTGTCACTCTCTCTTCCTGCTACCTGAGGATCCAGATATGGAACTGTAAGCTACTTCTCAAGCACCACGTCCTGCCTGCTGCCATGCACCCCTGAAACTGTAAGCAATCCCCAATTAAATACGTTCGTTATGAGAGCTGCTGTGGTCATGGTGTCTCTTCACAGCAACAAAAGCCTAACTAAGACGGGGCACATACCTGGTTTGAAGTAAACTCCTTGAGTTGCAATGCTGATCCTATGGTAATATGATCATGAACTTAACATGAGCCTCCCCTTCCTGACCTCAGTGTTTCTCACATGGATCAAGTGAGTGTTCTCTATCGTGCTCTGCATGGCTGGACAGCTCAGTGCCTTGCACGGGAGGTGTGACCAAGGTCTGTTTACAAATAGAAACCACTCAACTGTGCTTTATGTTGTAGTGATAGAGCTCATAAGGGAAGATGAGAAAGGATATTTCCTTCTCTTACACTGGGGCAGAGGGACGTGTCCCCATCTGCTTGTCTTCTGGCCTTGGTTTCTTGCATGATCCCACCCCAGGGAACTCACTGCATTCGTGGATGGGCTCATCGGAGTAGTCTCCACAATCGTTGTCTACATCACACTTCCAGCTCTGCGGGATGCAGCGTCCGTTGTTACACTTGAACTGGCCGGGCCTGCAGGTCCGGCTGGCACAGTGCGAAGGGTCTTCATCTGAGTTGTCCAGGCAGTCGTCCACAGAGTCGCACTGCCAGTACTCGGGGATGCAACGCTTGTTGGCACACTGCCACTCGTTGGCTTCACAGCGGTGATGTTCTACAAACAGGGCATTTGGTTACAAGTCTCGAAGCTGTCAAGGATGGGAGCGCCCACTTCACACGGGTGGGGTCCAGGGAACGCCATTTTAACTTCCTTACACTGGGTTTTACACTCTAGGGTAGTTACTGGTAACAATGACATCTACATGGAGAGTTATTCTTATTAGAATAACTAATAGGCTTTTATCAGACTCGTGAGTTCATATCCTTTTCTTGACACAGAACTGGGGGCCAGATGCTAAACAAACCTTCTAACTCTGTTTTCTATCATTTAATTGTCCTCAAAGTTTGTGATTATTGCTACTTTTGACACTCTGCTTTTAGTTTGTAGTTGGGGAACCGTATTAATAAAAGAGAAAACACGGTCTTCATTTAAAATGAAGAGAAAGAAAGATTCCTTTTCAATGTCAGCTCAAGGAGGACTCTGCAGCCATCACATAGAAGAAAACCAGACATCTAGATAAATTATTGACCTTAAAAGTTCATATTAAAATACATACAGGGTTGGCCCTAACTTTTCTCCAAATTTTTTGAATGAGATTTTGGGTTGCTTCTACAAAATCAACTACAGAAACAGACAAAGAAGGGTACAGAAAGGAACCCAACGTACCACAGAGAACACGGTCTTCATCAGAGCCATCTGCACAATCCTGGCGAGCATTGCACAAAGCCTGGGAGCTCGTGCAGTTGCCATCCCGGCACTGGAACTGTCCCAGACGGCAGAAGCGGTGTGGACACAGGTCTGGTTCATCAGAACCATCAGAGCAGTCTTTCTGCCCATCACATTTCCACCATATGGGGATACACCTGCACAAAGAGAG
This sequence comes from Mus minutoides, assembly GCA_902729485.2. Classification (NCBI taxonomy): domain Eukaryota; kingdom Metazoa; phylum Chordata; class Mammalia; order Rodentia; family Muridae; genus Mus; species Mus minutoides. Next base: position 94,614 of record LR749966.1, read on the forward strand.
TAAAACCTGTAGAAACTCACAGAGGGCCGTTGACCTAGCGATGTCCACAAGGAGAAATGAATTAGATGCTGAATCCCAGGGGATGGTGGGGAGGAGACAAATAGAATTACATTTTTAGAAAGTAAATGATTATCTACCAAAATAAAGGAAGACATTTGAGTATTTTTTGGAAAGCTGGTAAGCTCTAAGGATTATTGAGTGCTTGTGTCATGACAGATATATGGTAAAGTCACATGATGCCTTCTCCATGATTGAACCCATCCTGGACCAAAAATCAAGCTTTAACAAATAGAAAGAAGTGGGGAAGGGAGGGCACAATTTCTTCTTCAGTCAGTCCACAGAATGGAAAAAAGTCTATGTCAACTCTACTTCATTATCTCTTTAGTTAACAAATTCCTTTTACTCAAGAAAGATCTTACCTAGACAGAAGGTTTAGTCCCACTAATGAACCAAACTAGTTAGCCAAAATCTCAGTTAATGGAAACCTATACTCCCAGCATTCAGAAAGCTGAAAGAGAAGGATTACTGTGCGTTTCAGGCCAGCATGGGCTACAGAATGACTTATAGGCCAGTATGAACTACACAGCAAGAATTCATCTCAAAAAAAAAAAAAATCAGAAAAGAAAATCTCTGTCTGAGTCTCGAAGGTTAATGTATGCCCAAAGGCAGGCAAGGCAATTTGAAAAGGGGAGCGGGTGCCTCACTTTTCATTGTTGCCACACAGGAACTGTGTGCTGGAGCACATGGGCATACAGAGTGTCCTGTCTCGAAGCTGAATGGTCTGGAAGTCATCGGGACACTCGCAGGTGAATCCTCTCCCTCCTGCTTTGATGAGGCACAGGTGAGAACAGCCACCGTTGTTGGTAGCACAGGGATTGCTCACTATCAAATAGAAGAAGAAGGCACGCATTGAGTGTCAAATGCCAATTAGCAGCACACAGAGCTGGACGCGGAATTTATCACCCCTTAACTAAGAGAATGCTGCCAGTTTTATCATTATACCAACATTTAAATAACACAGATAGTGGTTTTGATGTTTCTCCAAGTCCGGGNACCGTTGTTGGTAGCACAGGGATTGCTCACTATCAAATAGAAGAAGAAGGCACGCATTGAGTGTCAAATGCCAATTAGCAGCACACAGAGCTGGACGCGGAATTTATCACCCCTTAACTAAGAGAATGCTGCCAGTTTTATCATTATACCAACATTTAAATAACACAGATAGTGGTTTTGATGTTTCTCCAAGTCCGGGAAAAGTAAACTATAATACTGCTTGCATTCTATGCCAGATTTCAAATATGAGTTGTGATTTCCAGCAGACACTCATACATCAAGTCTCCCTCATCCTAAGGATTGATTGGGACAACAAAAGTTTGGATGCCAGAGCCATGCATGAATGGCCTGTTCAGTGTCGTAAGTTTTTTGGTCTCCCCTTAGAGACAAAGATTAACTTAAGTTCCAGTAAAACCATATGAAGAGTATTAACATCCAGAAAGAGATACTGAATACCATTATGGCGACAGTTCTCATTTTTCTTCTAAGTTTGTCAGATGTTAGGAATTATAACTTCAATTTTGCATCCATTATAGAGATTTCTACCAATGAAGGATTATGCCTACCCAATACTTTGTCAAGAATAAATTTAGTAATCCATCCCATCTATTTCCTCCCTGTTCAAAATTATGACTATTCCCAAATTATCCCTTAAAATGACAACCTAGCTATAATTTGTAAAATAACCATAACCAGACACCCAAACACAAGAGATTGGGATAACAACTCTCCACAAATTCTTCCTGCTGAATAGGGGTGATGAAAAATTGATTCAGAATTTATATATTGATATTGAATTAAGGTTTTCATTGATATAAATCTCATATTGATACAAAATTTGCAACTCATTTAAAAATACAAGGCTTAGACCCAGTCCTTCTAATAACTGCTATTACACGCTGTTTAGGATGATTAAGTAACGTGAGTTAAAGGCCAGATAGTAATCTCATGGTTATATTAGATTCTGTTATAATTATAATAAAGAATTTTCAGGATTACTCAAATAGAAATGGCTAAGAATAGTTAAGGTTTAACAGTTCAGATATACTTTACATAGATAGTCTTCAAAAATATCAGCAAGCCATAGAATGTGACATTTAATGTTATTTCATTATTAAAGATCATTTGACAATGAGGCATATCTGTTCCTGACAGCTTTCCCATTCTGCTTCAAAGAAGAATTTAAGCATCAAAACCTCCATATAGGGTTGCTCCAGTTATGGCAAGATGGCCATTGGACAAGAACTGCCCTATTCATCTACAGACAAAAAATACTGTCCAGGAAAGGACACACAACTCAGGATAGTAGAGAGTTTAGCTCTGCCAACACAGAGCAAACTAGTCCTTCATAATTCCTGCTTCATTTCAAGGTCTGTCAGATGGTTCTGGGCCAGAAGGCTGAAGAGAGATGCTCCAGCATCATAAGAAATTAGGGAACTCTCCAGCTAGTCAGTTGTCTCTTATTTGTTTAGGTTTTGGAAGCTATGTTTTTATGCTTCCTACATATTCAAGTAATAATTCATTCTCAGATTTCTGACAGGGTTGAAGACTAGTTATAGTCTCATAATCAAACTTAGGTTGTTTAGTATTGAAAGAGATGACATAGATTTGAAAGAATGGTTTTCAGATGGTAATGCAAGCTAAAATCAAAACATAAGTCAAGTATAATACTGTAAGTTCTTGAAGTTAGGGTAGATGGTAGAGTGCCTTATATAATTGGCAAATATGATGTACTGGATGTTAATTGTATATCATACTTTGTAATTTACATAATTTCTATGGCTATGCTCAATTTATGTCTGAGAGAAGAGCCTTTTTTCTATTTACACAGAAAGGGTGAGATGTTGGGAATTAGCTCTAATGCTTTGTCTTGATTCAGCCCCCAAAATGGGAATCTGCATGTCCAAATGCTGAAGGTCCCAATTGATTTTTGATTTATCAATAAAGAGTCAACAGCTAATGA
>LR749966.1:179601-202299 GCA_902729485.2 Mus minutoides
AAAAAAATACAGCTACATACACTTCAAGCCAATAAATTTTTTATAAACTTTCATTCCTAATGCAAAGCATATATTAGGGATGGTAGTATGTTTATAACCCCAGCACATTGGAAGACTCGGAGTTCAAGGTCACAGTAAGATTGAGGCTAGTCTGGGATGCATGAGGCATGCCCTTGCTGTTGCGCTGTGGATTGGAATCCAGACCCCCGCCTTTAGAATCCCTGTGGAATGAGGGTGCTTATGACACTGTTGTTACAGTGATTGCTGGGTAGCTGGTGAATACCAGCTCCTTCTCTGAAGAGATTCGAACACTCTTATGGTCCCCTTACACAGCCATACTGGCACTTTTCTAAACTTTTAAAAAGATGTTTAACTACGGGTATGCACATGTGTCTTCGAGGGTGTGTATGCACATGTATATGCCCACTAGGCTGGAGACACCACACCCCCTGGTGCTGGACTTACAGGCAGTTGTGAACTGTCTGAAATGGGTGCTGGGAGCAGAGGGTGCTGGGAGCAGAGGGCGCCGCCGCCGTTCCAGCCCCGCAGCAGATGAAAGAACTCAGGAGGAAGTGTGAAGGTTCCTACCTTCCTCATCTGGGAGAATCCAATACATAAAAGCAAATACGATTTAACAGAGGAGTCACTGCAAAACTCCTTAAATATGTGAGGTTTACTTAAGACTTTTTTGTGCGTGCACTGAAGAGCTCCTGACATGTCTCATTCCAGGAACAGGGATCTTGACTAAGGATCTCTCCTTCCCTCACCAAGCCCTTGCACTGAGAGAGGATCTGCATCTCAAAGGTTAAGCTCTGGTGAGATGGCTCAGGAGACACAGGCACTTGTTGCCAAGCCTAAATGACCTGAGTTCAATCTCCAGGACCCACATGGAGAGAACTCACCTCCCCATACACGTGTGTGTGTGTGTGTGTGTGTGTGTGTGTGTGTGTACAATAAAGAAATTATTTAAAACTTCCTGCCCAGATATTTTACAAAGCTTGGTCCCTCCCCTGCCCTCTCTTATGGTGGCTGCTCACCATCCTGATTCCCTACCATGTTTCCTCCCCCCCCCCCACCCCGCCATCACCAGCCCCTGGAAGAGCCAGTGCAGCTGTGTTAGCTGCACCAGCCTTGACTGGAGGGTACTCACACAGAAACGCTCCAGACTCTCAGCTGCCTGCTACTCTCTCAAAGTAGCATTCCCTTACTACATTTGGCATGAAGCGCCATCTGTACACGTTAGTAAATAGAGGAAAAAGACACAGTCCGCGAGCACGCCCTGGTCACACAAAGCCCTGGAGCTCTCTGTGAAAGATGGCCCTTTCTCCTAGAACAGCACCTAGACCCATTGAAGTTTTAGTTCCTTTATTTGGAGAAGACTATTTCACCTGTCCTGTTGTCCTAATAGCTGGAATTATAATGTTCAGAATTCACAAAATGCGACAATATGCCATATATCACCATTGTGTGGTAAAGAAACTATTGCTTGCTTCACAAAATACCAAGGCCTTACCATCTCTAAAATTGCCAGTGTCCAGTCACTTAGATGCACATCATCCAAGGTAAAAAGAAACAGCATGACATTCCTTATCCTCCTGCCTCCACGCTAGGATTGCAGGGGTGGAGCACCACACCTGGTTTATTCGGGGCTGGGGATCCAATCCCGGTCATGCTGACTGACAGTCACTCAACCAACCGAGTTGCACCCCCAACCCAAACTTCTGTCTTATAAGGGTCTCGCTGCATAACCCTGGCCAGCATAGAACTTGCTGTATAGACACGGTGGCAGGCCCGGAACTCATAAAGACCTCATTGCTTCTGCCTCCCCTTAAACCCAGTGCCTACCAGTTTTGTGTAAACCTCTTTGCTTTTGTCATACTATACAATTCGGCAGTTTCTGTTGCGACTGTTACTATTTACACGATGTGCAGAGAACACTATGATTTATATGTCTTACTTTGTGACAATCCATTACAAACTGATCTAAGTAACTGCCATTATACAGAAATACATTTTCAAAAATGTAACTATTTTTTCAAAGTATTTTCTGGAACACACAGAGTCCACAAAAAAAGAGAAAAACTGAGAAATTTTACCTCGAAACTCAACCAAAGCAGTTAAATATAAAAACTATAGATTCTGACCAAAAATGGATGCTGTGCTCAATGATTCAATAAGCTTGGGGAATTCTGTTAATGTTTAAAAGTTTCTTACTTCAAAAACCCTGACATGCTAAGACAGGACAAACAGGATGCCTTGTTAAAAGAGAACTGCCATCAGACCATCACCCCTAATCCACAAAAGAATCTGCCAAGAGCTCTCAACAAGAGGCGTATTGTAGGCATTTCTGTCCATCAGCAAATCTAGCAAGTTGATTAAGATGCCAAAGGTGAAACCAAGCTCTGAGCAATGACGGAAGCAGACTCACGGCAGTTTCTCTCGTCAGAGCCATCGGGGCAGTCACTGACATGGTCACACCGGTATTCCATCGGAACACACTGACCGTTGGAGCACGTCAGCTGCTGGCTTGAGCACGTGGTCCCAGCTGCGGAAGAACAGAGAACTTTGTTTACAGTTATTACCAAACATAGACTAGACATTGATGTTTACCAAATATGAATAGTGATACTGGAGGGGAAGACAAAAACAATCATCTATTGGATGTACACTTCACAGGGACACATGCAAAAGCAAAGGTATACTGTACTATAATTAGTTATTAACATATGTTGAGCACAACAGAAATTTAAAAGGTGTATGACAGGGGGTGAATAAGATATGGGCGTTAACTGAAGACTGGTAAGTACAGGGGTAGAGAAATAAATCAGTAACTAAGAGCACTTGTTGCTCTGGTGAAAGATCCAGGGTTCAACTTCAGCACCCACATGATGGCTCATGACCAACCATGACTCCTGCCTGTTCCACAGGATCCAACACCCTCTTCTGGCCTCCTTGGGCTTCTGCATGCACACAGTGCACATAAACTCATGCAGGTAAACACACATACACATAAGTGAATAAATAAATACCTTTTAAAAAAGGGGAAAGGCAGCAGTGGCTCCCAGACACACAGGAATACAGTCCTGGTGTCACGGGAAGGAGTAATAATGCATGATTGTACAGTCAGAACTTGAAAGGGCAAGGTAGAGGCCAGAGGATCAGAGTTCCAGACCAGCCTCAGTGACTTTGCAGGGAATGAGAAATAATGGTGTGCAGTGAGAAGGAGAGCAAAGGCAACTTCCTCTCACATAGGAGGAGAATAGACAGGGACAGTTCATACACTCGGCTGTGGGCGGGCATCTAGCTGACCCAACTGGACAAAAGTCACACAATGAGCACCTAGACAGCATGCATAAAGGCAGAAGGCTGTGACCGGGAACAGCAAGCTTTCTGCCCCAAGAACAGTTTAAGGACCAGGAGGGAAGGCATGGAAGTATCATTGCTATCTCCATGGAGGCCACTGGAAACCACATCATGGCTCAAAAAGGGGTTTAGTAGGGCATTTAGTTTGGTTATTGTCATTTTGGTTTTTAGACAGTATCTCACTGTCACCCTGGCTGGCCTGGAAAGCATTATGTAGCCCAATGGCCTCAAGCCCACAGCAGTTGTCACACCTCTGCTTAAGGTGTGTACAGGCACACAGTCTAACTGGATCTCAGCAGCAGTGTCTAGCAGCAAACAGCTCAGAGGCCAAGCATACAATGAGAGGAGGAATGAAAGGGATTTCTGAGCCTAAGAAAGGTTCTGGGACAAGTCAGCCAGGGACTGGTGAATTGGTTTGGCCAATGAAAAAGAGAGAAGAATCAATCAGGAATAACATCCATGTTCCCAGGGCAGGTTCCAGAGGGAATGCGATTTCTTTTCATGCCTGTGGATGACATCTTTCCTGCAGAAATCTATTTTAATATAAAGTACAGGCAAAGAGAAAGATCTGGGACCTAAGCATAGCTTTGAGTCCTCATCAGCCCACAGAACAAAGAATAGCAGGACCATCCTGAGATGGGGCTCCCTCACTACCAGTATTTTAATTTTATACTTCAAGTTAAGGCCTGGCAAGCTAACCAGTTCTGGGCTTCAGGGGGTTTAAGTCTGTTGTATAGCCACACTTTATATGACCTTGCCTCTGAACCAGATTACCAGCATGAGATTACCAGCATATCACTAGAGTTCCAGAGCCTGGAGATGTTAAAAAGAAGGAGGGGGAAGAGGAGGAGAAGGAGAAGGAGAAGGAGAAGGAGAAGGAGAAGGAGAAGGAGAAGGAGAAGGAGAAGGAGAAGAAGAAGAAGAAGAAGAAGAAGAAGAAGAAGAAGAAGAAGAAGAAGAAGAAGAAGAAGAAGAAGAAGAAGAAGAAGAAGAAGAAGAAGAAAGATCCTGCTCTAAAACTCTAAAACCACTTACGGCAATTTTGCTGTTCGTCTGCACCGTCGGAACAATCCTTATCCTGGTCACACACCCAGGAGCTAGGGATGCAGGTGCCCTCAGCAGGACACAGGAAAAAGCCTGATCCGCAGGACCTGGGAGCTGAAACAAAACCATAAAGGGGGAAGGGGATTATGCAGGCCGACTGCTTGATACAGTTACAGCAGTGCTTGCTGGGTACCATTGTTAGATCATCCCAGCGATGGCATCCGAACAGGTAATCTCAAAAAGAGACTAAAGTAAGCACACATGCACACACAGCTAAGACAGAAGTCGCAAAATCTAATTTATATAAAAAAAATTAACTAGTGTTTTTTGCTACATTTCTAGCATCTAAGAGTAAAGTGTCACGGTTGCTAGACAATAGGTGAAATGTGATGAGAAACCAAGAGTAAAATAATTCTTTCCACATTTACTTGTTTTAGGAATTTGGGTAAGTTCTGAGCCTTAATGTCTGTGAAATAAATAATGTGTGTAAAAGAGCCATGTAACACTAACTCTCATTGCCACAGGCACTGCTAATATCATAGTCATAGAGCTCCAAAATGTCTGAAGCCCTGGAGACTGTCTGTGTATTCTTGCATTCTGCCCCCTACCCCCCCCCACCCCCGTTGCTTAAACAGTAAAAGCCCGGGAATCAGAGTGAATTAATATCATATGATAATGTCCTACAATATCATACACCGAAATTATAGCTGAAAATAAAAGTATCACCTGATCAATTAGGGACTAGTAGGAATGCACAACCGATCAGGCTCCACCCCCAACCATGGAGTGGCATCTTGTGGTTCTGCAAGATCTATGCGTGTGTGTGTGTGTGTGTGTGTGTGTGTGTGTGTGTGTGTGTGTGTGTGTAAGTGTGAGAGGCTCCAGACTCGTTTCTTTCCTTCATTCCCATTTTGAATGCACCACTGGAGCCTGACTGCTGCTCAACTGTGCCATAGAGTGGCCAAACACTCATGCTGTCTGCTGCCTTCCTGACTGGGATGATAACCCTCACCTGTTGACCTGTCAGAGCAAAGGACTAGAGGGTTAGAGTTGAGGTCAGTGACTTGAGAGGAGCAACCATGTCACCTGTAAGTGACTTACCTACTGAGACTGTTTCCTAATCTGGAATCTATGCAGAATATTCTGGCATAATTATAGCATTACTGCTGAGAGCTATATGAAGAAATGTGTCAAAATGATTTAAAAGTCCATAGATAACTAAAGTAAATTTCAAGTTTAAAATATTATGTTGCTTTACCTAGATTTTTAATAGCATAAGACCAAACTAGCCACTGTGATGTTCTTTGTGGTGATTCACAGGTTACTCTACCTCATTTTTTATATATGAAGAGGCTGTCCCTCTGTATAAACCACAGCAGCACACACACACACACACACACACACACACACACACACACACAAATATTCTGATTTACAAAATGTCCCCAAATTACCAGCAACAGTAATTTTCAAGCTTCAGAAAACCAAGTATAAATTCGTTCTCAGTAAAGGCCAACGTCACAGGCTCACAGCAAGGACCTGGTACAAACCGAGTGTGCCTCCCTCCAAAGGGTATAAAACTGATACTAATACCATCTCAAAATCCTCAGCCCAGCCCTGGGTCTGCCACTAAAGCACAGACAGCCCTTCTCTCGTTACGGCTGAGACACTCAGAGCGCGCAGCCAAGCCTGGTCCTAGTCACTTACCACAGCCAATTTCATCGGTGTCATCCAAACAGTCTCTGGTCCCATCACACCTCCAGGATGCAGGGATACAGTATCCATTGTCACAGCGAAAACTCCCACTGCCACATTCTGTAGTAACAGAGAAACAGACATCATTGTTTCAAAACTTAAGCTATTGAGAGACCATGTCTCAAACAACAATAACAACAACAAACCTTTAAGATATGTCATGACCAGAGGCGAGGTGGACAAGGGAGACCATGATCAGAAGGTGAGAAAAATATTTTCAATAAAAGAAAAACAAGATATTTTATGAACAAAATACAAGTTAGGGATGAAATAAAAGAAATTCAGCTATTAAGAAGCAAAAGAATGCAAATTATGTGTAAACTTGTGTACTGGCTAGTTGTGTCAACTTGACACAGCTGGGGTTATCACAGAGAAAGGAGCTTCAGTTGGGGTAGTACCTCCATGAGACCTAGCTGTGGGGTATTTTCTCAATTAGTGATCAGGGGGGAAAGGCCCATAGTGGGTGGGACCATCTCTGGGATGGCAGTCTTGGGTTCTAGAAGAGAGCAGGCTGAGCAAGCCAGGGGAAGCAAGCCAGTAAGGAACATCCCTCCATGGCTTCTGCATCAGCTCCTGCTTCCTACCCTGCTTGAGTTCCAATCCTGACTTCCTTGGTGATGAACAGCAATGCGGAAGTATAAGCCAAATAAACCCTTTCCTCCCCAACTTGCTTCTTGGTCATGATGTTTGTGCAGGAATAGAAACCCTGACTAAAACAACTTGGTAAAGCAATTTCACGCTGATAACATAAAAGACATTTGTTTGGATGTCTGCAAGAAGGCTATTTTCATACACAGTTGATTAGAGTACACCTTGACATGACCTGTCCAGAAAGCAATTTGACAGTATGTACCTTGCTCCTTAATAATCCCAGCACTCAGGAGAGATTTGGGACTTTCACATCTCCTTTTCCTAAGTAACTGATCAAAGAACAAATATTCATCAAGATTTGAAATGTTTTCATCACAACATTACTCATAATAAACTACAATGTTCCTATCTAATAACAAGAAAATCGGTACTTCCTTATGTTTTGATATGTTAGGAATCCATGAAAATATATATTTAATTAAGACACAGAAGCAAACGTTAACCAGAAACATAGCTACCTCATTGTTTGCTTAGCTAAAATGTTTTAATCCCATTCCTTAACTCCCAACTGGCTACTCATTATTAAACCATATATATATCAAGTTTCAAATTCAGGCCAACTTTGTCACTCTTTTTAAAACTAGTGTGTATATTGTTAAGTCTGACAAAGAAAGTTTTTTGGGCTAGTGAGATAGCTCAGCGGTTAAGAGCACAGACTGTTCTTCCAAAGGGCCTGAGTTCAAATCCCAGCAACCACGTGATGGCTCACAACCATTCGTAATGAGATCTGACGCCCTCTTCTAGAATGTCTGAAGACAGCTACAGTGTACTTACATATAATAAATAAATAAATCTTTTAAAAAAAAAAAAAGGTTTTGCAACCAGAGGGTACAAATCTGGCCCCAAACCCAAGTGGCAGAGAAATTGTAAAGGAGATATGACTTAAGCTCATTTCATTTAAAAACAAAAGACAAAAAAAAAAAACCAAAAACGTTCTGCATGACACTTAGAATGTGCAGGGACTAATCTGACAGTTAGAAATCCTGTAAGCTTCCCCAATATCTAGCTAGCCAGTGATCTTCCCAAAAATTTTGTGCCAAATAGAAAACATTTTCAAAGAGGGCAGCCAACACGAGCCTAGCTTGGAGAAAACTCAAATTTATTTCCCAAACCCAGGGAATAGGAGTACTTTTCAAAGTTGGGAAAAAAATCATTTTATTTTCTTCTGTATTTAAGCAATCATGCTAAATGAGACAATTCAGGTTTCTGGCTATAATTAACCCCACCTTCGATAAATATACAGCTCAATTACCTACTCCTAGAATAAATAAACAAGATGTTATCCTGACTTGTGTGAATGCAGGCATATCAACAGCAAGATATAAACAGAGTTAAGTGATCTATTCCCAGGGAATATAAGCTACTTTGTTAACGGAATGTTCAAATCTGATTGTCTGGTAGTGACACCCTGATTTATAATGTATGCTGCAAATGGTCAGAAGCTTCCCTTGGCTGAATGGTGGTACCGAGTGGTACAGGCGTACGGACACCCAAATACCTTCTACAGCCTAATGCATGGTAGTGGTTGGTGGTGCGGGTCTCTTATCAACTACCTTTAAAACACAACAACCTCCCTTGCAGAAATGCCCCTAAGGAATGTACAAATTCACTCTGGAATCCCAGAGCTCCCCATTGAATTTTCTTCTACGAAGCAGTATTTCCCTGGGAGATTAGGGGCTTTGGAGGTTCAGCTATTAACACAACATATATTAAACCACCTTTATCAAGCAGGTCTATTGTTAGTAATCCGACATAATACATTTGGGAGTTTAATGTACTTGTGTCTCTTAATAGTTAATCACTCCTGATTGAAAAATCATAGCCTCTATAAAGGACAATCTCACCAGAGTTTTATATTATTGCAGAAAGAAAATTGCCTGTTTTGAAAAATACACCTAATTGATACTATTTCTTTTTTCTTTCTTTCCCATTTTTATTAGATCTTTTCTTCATTTACATTTCAAATGTTATCCCAAAAGTCTCCTATACTCTCCCCCATCCCCCACCCTGCTCCCCTACCCACCCACTCCTACATCTTGGCCCTGGCGTTCCCCTGTACTGGGGCATATAAAGTCTGAATGACCAAGGAGCTTCTCTTCCCAATACTATTTCTTGAGATGCTTTCAATGCCAAGGCACCTGAGGTTTGGTTTGGTTTAATTTTGCTAAAATATCAAAGTAAAACACACACACACACACACAAAATACAAACGGGCATAAAAATTATTTTGGAATACTTAAAAGTAAATTATTTAAAATCACACATAAACATTTAAACTGATAGGAAACCCTGCATTTAAACTGCAGGTCATGATTTCCAGTTTATGTTCCAATTGTTCCATTATCTAAAGTAAAACCCAATTTACTCAGTTTATCAGCACTTCCATGATAATTTGACAAATTCATCTTTTCGGTGGGAACTTCCATGTCTGTTATAACTCTCAAATGACCATTGTTTGAAAATATCTCTCCAGAAAAAAACAAACAGACACTTGATCATTGCTGTGTGGCATCTCAGCCAAAATCCTCCACTGGTATCAGAAGCTGTGGCATTCATTCTGCTATGAAGAGAATGTGTGTTGTTCTAAAGCCAGCTGCTTGTGGAAAGGTCTAGATTAGGTCTTGATTACCATCTCAGGCGCCCCCAACATCATTTGGTTCCTGTGTATTTTTTATGTGTCTTGTATTAATGAAGCAACCTTAATTCACAAGCCCTGAAAAGGTCCCAAATTAATCCTTATGGCAACCTTGAGATACATATCATGCTGGAAATTCAGGTACAGAGAGTTCCAATAACTTAGCATTCAGCAGCAAATAATATAAAGAAATTGCTTAAACCTTACATCTCCACTCCAGTAAAAAGTCACTGTTCTGCATTCTTATCATGTACAACGAATTATTCCAAACTCAAAAATGAATGTGGGGTTTTCATTTATTTTCTAAACTTGCTATCTAGCACTATTGAGTAATATCGCAGTAAATTTTAGGGAAGCTTTGAAATTTTTGCAGAAGTCAGAAGCAACTAAAGGAAATTTAAAAGGAATTTTGATACATCCTGGAAATTTAAATCAAATATGGACATGGATTTCACAACTTTAAAGCCCAAAGGTATTGGCATAAGACAAATTTTCTTTAAAAGGCAGAATCCCAAGCTTCCAGGCCCCAGTGTTGGACTAAGAAAATGTCCAGGGGGAAAGAAGTCATTGTTTGTTTTCCAGGGAAAGCCACTGAATTGAGAAGGTCACTCCACTGTCATTTACAGTCATTGGCAGGGTGCTGTGCACTGTGGGATAATAAAGGCACGTCAGGAAATCAATAACGGAGCAATGAATGGGAATTTCTAATCTTAAGTTTAGAGAAATGAACCCAGTTATGGTGGCAGATGCCTGTAATGCCAACCCTAAGGAGGCTGAGGCAGGAGGATCTTTTGGGTGAAAAAGCAAAACCAGGTCTCATGAAATCTGTACCGTGCTTTCAAGGTTGGCCTAAGGCTACAAAGTATCAGGCTAGCCTGGACTGCTCAGCAAAGCTCTAAAGAAAGTGAAAAGGAAACAAATGGAATAATTAGAAATGAAGACTATGAAGAAGTGGGTTTTCAGTTGTTTATGAGTACATGTGAACATGAGTGTATATACAACATGTGTATGTAGGAATATACAAACATACAGATCTCCAGAGCTAGAGTAACAGGAAATTGTGAGCCACCTTATGTTGGTTCTGGGGCCCAGAGTCAAGTCCTCTGCAAGAGCAGTGTGTATTCTAAACTGCTAAGCCATCTCTCCAAACCCTATGAAGAATTTCCTTTTGGAAGTGAAGACAAGGCACCATTATACTAACCTTTCATTCTTTTTTCCTGATTTTATGATGTGTATGTGTGAGTGAGTGTGTGCATGTGAGTGTGTACATGTAGGTGTGTTCATGAATGTACGCTTGAGTGTATGACTGGGACTGTGTGCATGTGTGTATGTGTGAGCATGTGTGAGTGTATAGGTGCAGGTGCCTGGGCACCTCTGGAATTTGAGTTGCAGGTGGTTGTGTGCTGTTCATCATGGGTACTAGGAAGCGATACTCAACTGCAAACTGAACCATCCAGTCAGCTCCAGATCCTAATTTTTTTTTAGGTTGCATTAAAATGGTTATTGTACATGATTATGCATTAATTGCTTTCGTGGGCTCTGTCTCTAAGTATCTGACTTCTGCAAATGCCTTCTTGACATACTGGGGCTCTGAAAAAGAAGCCCAATAGTTTATACACTAGGTCAAGGATACAAAAGAATTTCATTTCCCATTTGATGTTCCATTATGAAATGCAAGCAGCTAAAACACTCCACAGAAAATGAGGACGTGGCTTTGCTTCAGGTCCTTTAGGGAGCTCGTTACTGTTTACCAGTCGCCATTAGGCTGGGCAGGATCGTCCACATGATTTGTTACCTCAGCTGTCATTGAAACAGCACAAAGTTATAAACAGATAACCTTAACTCTCCAAAGGAGACTGACCTTTTATGTAGGTCAGAGGTGCAAATTATACTGAATCATCACTCATTATAAACATTAGAGATACATCTCCCCGTGTCAAGGGATTTGAAATGAAGTACAGAAAAGGTGAGCAAAACTTATGAATGAATTAGGGAATTGCTCTACACTTGTTCTGAGTTCTGCAAAGGCAGAACAGTCACTGTGATTTATTTAGCTGCACACATTTTTGAGAACAGACACATGAACTTCCCCAGGGGAAAGTGTTTGGGAGGAAAAGCATGTGTTAAGAGGATCTGGGGACGGGGAAGAAGGATTTGGGACAGAAATTACTCCACTGTATTGACTTCAGACAATGTTCCATTGACTACCATTTGCCGTTCTAAGAGAATTCATGGAAGGGATACGGGTTAAAAGAATGGCCGTTGTGGGGAGGTGGGAAGGATGAGACAGCTGATGGCTGTCGATCCCCAGAACCCGCCCCCCCACACACACACTTTAAAATAGAAAATCTTTTAATTTTTTGGGGGGGGAGGTTTTAGAGACAGGGTTTCTCTGTGTCGCCCTGGCTGTCCTGGAATTCACTTTGTAGACCAGGCTGGCCTCGAACTCAGAAATCTGCCTGCCTCTGCCTCCTGAGTGCTGGGATTGAAGGCGTGCACCACCACCACCCAGCTACTTTTTTTTTTAAAGATGTATATATTTTATTTATATGAGTACATTGTAGCTGTCTTCAAACACACCAGAAGAGGGCATCAGACTTCATTACAGATGGTTGTGAGCCACCATGTGGTTGCCGGGAATTGAACTCGGGACCTTTGGAAGAGCAGTCATACTCTTAACAGCTGAGTCATCTCTCCAGCTCCGCATATATTCTTAATAGAAGCCTCCATGGCACTAACTAACTTCCCCACAGCCACAAAGGGGAAAATATCTGCCCAGTTCAGACTCTCAACAGATCCTAGCATGCATAAGGACAGAGTGATAAGGCCTCCGTCAAGGGGAACTTCTTACAGTGTGGTGGACAGAGAACAGAAGGAGTGTTGGAAGTGATGGTGCACATCTCTGAGCCCAGCACTCGGAAGGCCAACCTGGGCTACATAGTGAGATTCTCTCTCAAACAAGTCCTCAGACTTTCATGCAGAGCAGAGACCAGAGAGTAGGCAGATGGGACATCCCCAGCAGGCTGACAGCAGAGATAGGTTTTACCTTGTAGTCCTCCAAAAGCCTCAGGCCAGATCCAGAACATTTGTTTGCATGGCAATTAACAGATCCTACTGCAAGGGGTACAGATACCCTAGGGACCTTGCCCAGCATCCTCACAGAATTCAGCTGAAGGTCAGCTCAACTTCAAAATCCTAAATATTTATCTTAGTAATAGATAGGCTTCCCTCCTGATAAATGCCAGCAGAATGGGATGTAGCCTTTCTTTGCCGAGCAATAGGATGAGGAGACAAAGCCATCATCTTTTATGTATCGTATTTTCTCCTTTTCATCTAACCACTAGTCAGTCAGTCACCAGCCGTGCTCTCTCCCTTTGGGGAGTTCTCTCATACACTGCTAGTTTTTTTTTATTAAGCAACTCCCACCCTGCAATCAGCCTGTCTGTCAGCACTACAGAGCATTGTGAATTAAGCCACACTTCTCAAGGCTTCGGGAAAGAAAGGAGGCTATTGGCACTTGAGATGAGACAGTCACACATCTTCCAGAACAGTCCTGAGCAATGCAAAAGTCACAGCACCCTGGCACCGCAGCCCTGATCTGAGCAATGTTAAGAGTGCCCACTGTGCTGTCTCAACTTCAAAACCATCAGCTAGCAGGACCATCCCCCAGACGTCACCAACTCAATCTCTAAGCAGCTTGACCACTCAAACTTCAAAATGCCTTAACATGAAAGATCATCTAAGAAAGCCCCTAGAATAAATTCCTCCCCTTCTAAAAGATAATAAAATTTCTCAAACAGCAAGTGCACTCCTTCCCACCCATCAATAAGATCTGAGATTGGGAAATAGCACGCCGCAGCTGCTGGTACCAGTAACGTGAAATGAACTCCCCTGGGCGAGCGATAAAGAATCTTAAGTTGCAGGGAGGCCTGCTTCACCCTGGAACGCTCCAGCGCATCCACGGGCTTTCCCATTCTAGGGGAGGGAGAGGTCGGGCCAGGAAAGCAAAGGGCAGACATCAAAACTTCCGAAGGACTTTTTGAATAATGTAAAGGATCGTTACTGTGAACTGAAAAGCCATAAGCGCACCGTCCTTAGAGTGAAGTCATCAGAAGCAGATAACTCCCATTATCTTCTCCTAGCTCTCACAGAAAAATGTATCTAAGTTGGACATCCGTTACGGCTCTAAAACATCCTCCCAGTCTGAACCAAACAAGCAGAAGTGGGTCTGGTGGATTCCCTGCTAGTCTTAAATTCCTGGCGGCACTTTACCCAACTACTAAGTTGGAAGGGTCTGCAGAGGGACTCCCCGACACACAGAACGGGTAAGCCTCAAACCTTCCTCTCCACTATAAGAGGAGAACCCTCATAGGATGCTGAAAAGGACACTGTCTAACAGGAAAATTTAAGATTGTCTGCTGGCTCCCGTAAATAAGAACCCAATGAATCAAACTACTTCAGAAAAGGGTAAAATGCCCTTCAACGCTTGATGATTTAAATACTCGGGGGGGGGGGGGGAACCTATATAAATCACCCATTCACACACAGACTCAAGCTGTCTTCTGACCCGAATGATTTAAAGGATTTCTATCGGCTTCCTAAATATAGCAATATTATTAGAAAATTGTTAGAGGGACTCAAACATTAAAACCAAAATTAGTTATTTATGAAGAACAAAAGCACACTTCAAAAGCAGGGAGGTGCTTGATTAAAGGTTTTCAATGGTTCAACAGAACCCAAAGCACCACAGCACTGCAATGTCAAACCAGAGTTTTTCTGGTTCACTGTGCCAAGTACTGAACCATCAGTGGAAATTGTGTGGGTGCACGTGTACTAAAACTTCAGGCAGGACTTTGCCCATCCTAACAGGCAGGTAAAATTAGCAGACCTCGATATAAAAAAATAAATAAAAAAAACAAAACAAAACAAAAAAACCTTCATACTTTGCTAGAACTAGGAAAATGGTTCTGTGGGTGGAAGAGCAAGCCAGACAATGAGCCCAATCCCCAGAACCCACTTAAAAAGTCAATGCAGCGGCACACAGAGTTTTGAAAAAAGGGCTGTCATTTCTAGACATGGAATTCAATGACACTGGGCATCCCAAGCAGTATCTGTCTTGCGATCAGTTTATTAATAGACATATTAAATATAAATGTAATTTTAATTAAAGAGAAAAAAACTTTAGGTTATGAGTATAAGTTATCAATGTAATTTTAATATCAATCTAAATGTAATTTTAATTAAAGGGAAACCCTTCAGGTCATCTGTTGCAGCCTCAAGTCATTCAGCCCTGGCTTGTTATGCCTGAGCTCGAATAGCATTTCTAGGTCTCCAAATCACTCCCAGGCACTATAAATGTCATCACGTCGTGTTATGTGGCCATGATGACACAATTCAACGTCTTGTTGACACAAATCACAGCACTATTTCACCAGCTGATACTCATGCATGATAAAATGCTACTCAGGTTTCTGCCTATTTGTGGAGAACGTATGCTGCCCTAATACTAATAGCTGCTTCAGTAAGTTAGGGTTATCTGTGATGCCTGCCACAAGCAGGAAGAAGAAGAAAAAGGTAAAATGACATCTCCTAATATTTTACCTAATGCATTAAGTATCAAAGAATGTATTGCCATTATTGTAAATGTAAGGCTTAAATTTTGCTATTATAATTATTTGTTTACAAGAGGGAGGCAAACCTATCCCACAGTGTGATTGTGGAGGTCACAGGAAAACTTGTGGGGATCGGTGCTTTCCCTCCACCTGTAGTTACTCAGTATCAAACTCAGGTACCAGGCTAGCAGCAGACCCTTACACAACACACACACACACACACACACACACACACACTAAATCAATGTAAAGTATTTAAAAAGCACTAAAGATATACATTAACTATTTATATTATCAGACTTACATGTTAGGGAAACACAATTGCAAAAACATCCTCACTGAATGAGCACACACCAGCGCCTTTATAGTACACTGAAAGGAAAACTTAACCATTCTAAGACATGGCACATTAATTTCTCATTGAACATGAATAAGGACAGCCATCCAACTTCTCCTCCTAAAAGGACCATGAACCCGTAGCCATGACCCCGTCACTGCTTCTGAAACAGAGACCTTGGAGTGGTCTCTCATACCTGTAATCCAAGCACTTGGTACATGAAGCAAGAGAACTGTCTTGGCTCTCTACGAAGTACAGAAGCTAGAGTGAGACCCTGTCTCAAAGATGGATGGATAGATGGATGGATAGATGGATGGATAGATAGATAGATAGATAGATAGATAGATAGATAGATAGATAGATAGATAGATAGATGGATATCATAAGTACTCTTCATACCCTAATCATGTTTAACTCAGTACGAAGCAAGCACATATTGACAAGCAGGAAAATATTTTGAGATGGAAGGACAATTGTCAGCAAATGTGCAATTCATTCTCTTCCAGGGAACCAAGTCAATTAGTCAAGATCAATCTAGAATCTAAGAAATGAGGGCAGGTCAGTCCTTCCTGACAGGGCTCCGGGCTTCCTGTGCAGACTCAGCACTTTCTAAGTCTCCTCGGTAAAGTTAGAAAGGAAAATAAGCATATTAAACTTAAAAGGATCTTCCAATAGTCTAATAATTAGAGTTTTATCTAATCAAGAGATCCCATATCCACTTCCCTATCTGAAAATCCATTCTCTATCCCTTAGCCTGCCAGGATTTCTTGGCCTCCAAAATCTGTCCCCAAATGAATTTCCAGAACCTTTTAAAGTAATGTTTCTCATGGGTATGTACACTTGGTGAAACAGGAAACCTGTGAGGGAACTCACTCTGTAATGCCCCTGTGGTCATTTTTATTCAATGCTTAGATCCCTTCCCTGAAGCTCGGTGAAGCAAACTGAAAGGAAGCAGGGTACCTTAGACAGGTGCCTAACATCATGCATTGTAACAAGGCATTTGTTGAAGCCAAAAGTCTCATCAGGTTGAGACTCTTTCTACAAAAAGCATAGAGGAGTTAAAATACAGCCAAAAAAGAGAACTCTCTACAGAAGTATAATAAATCTTAGAATTAACTAAAGAAAAAGGCCATGGGGAATACTGTGCAGGTAATGACCTCCAAGGCTTGAAGAGAAGCAACCGACAAATAAACACATTTGTTGCAACACTGATTTGAAATCCTACTGTGTCAGTTATGAGACAAGCGGCCCCTTTCCCTGGAAACACGGATTCACTAATTCCACCCAAACAGAACTCAGATATCTGTGCATACACCCATACACAGCAGCCCTCCAGCACAGGCTTTCAAAATGAGGAGGAGGGCACTCACATTTGTGAACATGCTGTATACAACCATGCTTGATCTCATCACTGGAGTAATTGAGGAAGTGCAGGCGAGTTACCCTCCTCACAGATTCAACTGCCTTAACTAAATATGAAATCATTGTTTCTTTACGTATGAGTTTACACTTTCCTTCTTTCACTCAGCCCCTCCTATCTAAAAGCCACCACCAGCCCTTCCTCAGAGTGCTAAGGCTAAGTGTAAATGACCAGATGGCTGTGCCCTACTGATAAAGCCCTGCAAATTTACAGTAGGGTAAGGAAAGGGCAAAAGAGAAGCAGAGGAGCTGCTCAGGGTTAAGTCCCTGACATCATATACCCAGACTCAGACCCCAGCTTCACCTTCCTCTCTGAAAGCCACGTTACTGTCAGTGTCTGGTTTTCCTCAAGGCGTAGTGATAATAAAAGCTCTTGTCCGTGGTGTTAAAGGCAGTGTGAGTTGTATGGGCCTGGAGCATTGGCAGCAGGAGACGGAAGATCCGCTATATTCTAGACAAGTGTTTCCTGATTCTTTAAATCTACATATTGTGTCCCTGTGATTTTTTTTTTTTACTATTCATATTTACTTATCTCTGATTCTTCTATATTCATAATCTACAGCCAATTTGAAAACCTTTTTTATATCAACTAATTATAATATCTGAATCTCAAATGCTGCCATGGAAACTTAAATATTATGTTATTTTCATTTAAAATTATACTCTTAACTAAACATTTCCTACTGATGAAATTCACAGTTATACTCATAATGCTGAACTAGAAAAATTAAAGTAAATCCACGTAGAAAACTAGTTTCCAGATATACATTGATTCCAAACGCTTTCAAAAATATATCTCCATGAAGTGCAATATGTTAGCATTGATGTTTTAAAAACATTGCAACAGTTAACGTTTCAAGCAAGCGTTAAGTAGCTCTGCCTTGATGTCATCTTTGAAAAGGCTAAGCATAGAACTAACTGAAAAGTCCTGCTTGTTAAGTGTGGTTGCACTCACATTTAATCCCAGCGCTCTGGAGGCAGAACAGTTAGAGGCCAGGCTTGCTATGGAGTAAGTTCTGGGATAGCCAAAGCTATAGAGCGAGACCAAACAGTAACAAATCCAGGTTGTTATCACCCCCATTATTTCAAAACCAGAGAAGGAACACATTTTTTTTCAGACAATATTTCATGTCATCTTTATAAAAAGATGGAGAGATGGCTAAGTTGGTAAAGCATTTGCTACACAATCACAAGGATTTGATTTTGATTCCCTACACCCACATTTAAAAAAAAAAAAAAAAAAAAAGCCAACCAAGCAGAAGCAGGGGCCCGAAATCCCAGGGAAGATGGGAAGCAGAGGATCTTGGGAGCCTACTGACCAGCCAGTAAGCTCCAAGCTCAACAAGAGACCCTGCTCCAAAAGAAAAGATGGACATCAGTTGAGGAAGACACCCGACATCGTTTTCACCTCCACGTACACATATGCATGTGTGTGCATAGAAGCACACATACATACAAAAAAGAAAAAGAAAGGGGAGGGGAGAGAGAGAGAATGAATCAGGTCACTATACTTCCCAACTTAGAAGTCTTCAAAGCCACCCAACCTCTCAGCTTAGTCAAATGAAATCTTTTATGGTGAGGCTCTCCCAAGTCCGTCTCCCATGAGTCCTTGAAGACTCAGTTCAAATAGCCCACAAGTGGGGTCCCTCTTTCTTGCCGCACAAACTGGATTACATCATCCCCTTTGCTGTGCTCCCAAACCTCTGGTACAGCACAGTGTCTGTTTGCACATCTCACCATCTCCATCTAACTGGCTCCTGACACAACAGGCAAATACTTGTGTAATAATCGCACCAGTGGGGCTGGAGAAGATGGCTCAGGGGTTAAGAGCACTGACTGCTCTTCCAGAGGTCCTGAGTTCAATTCCCAGCAACCACATGGTGGCTCACAACCATCTGTAATGGGATCTGATGCCCTCTTCTGGTGTGTCTGAAGATAGCTACAGTGTACTCAAATATATAAAATACAGCAAACTATAAAATAAAGTTGTTCACTTTGAAAAAAATAAATAAATGCGCCAGTGATCCGCTTACCTTCTACTCACCTGTACAACTTCTTGGTGAGCTTCTTGTAATTTCATTAAATAAGAAAGAAGTGGGCTTTGTATATAGCCCATGCCAGTTACAAGTCAATCCTGCTGTCTCAACCTCCCAAATCCTAGGATTACAGGCTTGGGCTAGCATGTGTGGGTGAATAAGGGAATCCAACATAAGGGAACAAACGTTGATGCCTTGTTGTGGTCGGGACGCCCTGCCTAAAGGCTCTCACAGAAGCAAGTGTTCACCCTCACGTACTCTGCCCTCTGCAAGTCCTTCCTCATCAGACGGCATAGAGCCCTTTGATTAGGCCTGTGGTTCCAACCAGGATTAGTGACATAACAATAAACTACAGAAAGACAAACTGACAGAACGCATGTCCAGGTCATGAGATTAAAAAACACCAAGTCTGCTGAGAAAATTGAAGCTTTCCGTAACTTGGCATTGGGTTTTCATCTTGAAAAGTCTGAAGGACCAAACAAACCCTTCTTGGAAGCAGAAAGGCAGGTACGGAGGCCTTGTCTTCTAACAGTACTTTGTCTGACAGCTCCACTTCCTATAAAAAGCTCAGCAGTCTCTATGATAGAGAAACTGACAGCTGGTTTCTACATTTCAAAAGCCCACAGCACGGAGGCTGGTCAGCAGCACTGACCCAACCAGGAACTGGTCAAATGTGAATAATTTGGCACCAGGTTCCCTGTGGGGCCGAATGTTCACTGAACACTCACCAAGCTCTAGTATCTTGCATGCTCACAATGACATTTAACTACTCCCAGGAGGCAGAAATTAAAATTGACATGGTACAGTTGGGGAAACTTGGATTCAGAGATCATGGGATTCACAGGAATGCATCTAGACAGCAGCTCTGAGCTAAACCTCCAAGTCATAGCCCATGTCCCAAACACAAGACAAAATCTGGCCCCAGGTTTACTGAGTTCATCATAGACCCTGAGATTTGGGGGTCTTTGAGCGACTGGGAGTCACACAGCCAGCGAGCTTCTAAAATCATAGAAAAGCCCAAAGTTTGGCTTGGTAGCAAGATCTTTTTAAACATAGACTGCTGGTTTCATCCCATTCCTTCTAAGCAGGCCATGTGTACATACATATTCATGTGTATGGATGCGGTCTGTGTGACGGGTGTGTGTACAATGGTCAGAGACATAGGGCATCTTCCTCAATCGTTCTACACCTTAGTTGCTGAGATAGGATCTCCCTGAACCTGGAGCTCACTGACGGACTGTGAGCCTAGCTGGAGCAAGGCCTAGGAATCCTCCTATGTCTATCTCAAAATGATTGAGTTATGTGCCTAACCTAAGTCAAGCTATCATCAATAGTTTGGAGGAAACCATGGGGATTCTATTCTTTAAAATGGAAGTGATTTTAGCATAGAATTATTGCGAATATATAAATATATACAACTCAATTTTTTTTTTTTTTTTTTTTTGGTTTTTTGAGACAGGGTTTCCCTGGCTGTCCTGGAACTCACTTTGTAGACCAGGCTGGCTAAAAATCAGAAATCCGCCTGCCTCTGCCTCCTGAGTGCTGGGATTAAAGGCGTGCGCCACCATGCCAGGCTAAAATTTTACCATTCTTTAGGTTATCTTTTCAGTCTATGGATGGTGGCCCTTTAAGCCCTAAAGCTTTAATTTTGGTGACCCTTACTCTATTTCTTTTCTTGTTTTGTATCATTTGGTTTTGGCATCATATCTAAGAAACTGTTCAAGGTCATGAAAATGCAAACCTGTGCTGGGATTAAAGGAGTATACCGCCACGCCCAGCAACTCAAATATTTCTTCCTGACACAGCCCTAAGCCATTCCATAGCATGTGTCCTAGGTTGTGAATTGCCTGTGTACAAGCCTTTCAGAAAATATAACGGTGTCCTAGAACACATACAGCTTTGCAATACTCTGGTTAACACTTCATTTTAGTCTAGGACGTGTCGTTTGGTGTCTGGCTCAGTAACTTAGGCCCATGGTCAGACCCCTGTGGAGGCTAACATGAGAATTTAGCAATGTTATTTGTATATTTTCAAAACATAATTGAACTTTACCAACGACTGTGGTCAATATAGGCTAACAGGATGGGAGGGGGAGATTACTTTCAATGGTATGGCAACTTGCCTAGCATGTTCTTGGCCCTGTTTTTATTTTATTTTATTTTTTAAATTATTTACTGTTCCTGCTAGGAATGGTAGTACATGCCTGTAATCTGATAATCCCAACACCTGCGACATAGAAGCAGAAGAACCAGGAATTCAAGGTCAATCTCTTGTTATATAGTGAACTTGAGGCTAACTTGGGCTACATGAGACTCTGTCTAAATACAGAGATAATTCCTTTAAATGGATCACCAAAGGAGTCCTCTAAAGTTTACCTTTGGGGGGCTGGAAAGATGGTTCCGTGAATGAAGGCACCTGCCACTGACCCAAGGGCCTGAGTTCAATCCTTAGAATGAGTCAACTCCTATAAATTGTCCTCTGCCCTCCAAACTCATGTCACAAACACACACATACACATATACATACACAGAGAAAGAGAGAGACAGAGACAGAGAAACATACAGAGACAGAGAGACAGGGATAGAAAGAAAGAGACAGAGAAAGAGAGACAGACAGAGACAGAGTGAAATGTAAGAAAGATGTTTTAAATTTAGTCTAGCCAAGAATCAAGGCCCATTTTATTACATCACCATTAGCATCACTCATGCAGTTTTGACAGTGGAAACAGCTTCAGACAGCTGGACACATTCTATGTGGCCTGAATCTCCTAGTGACACCATGACATGGCTGAAATGTGCAAAGATGAAGGGGCAGAGTCCTGACTGTATATATAGTAACTGCAAAGTTACCCTGGTGTGTCCTTCTCAGATGAAAGCCAGTTTGAGTGCTCATATCATCAAAGTAAGTGTAGGGGAAAGCGGATGAAACAAGACAGAGACCGTCTCTAATCTGCCATCAAAAATAAAATAAAATAAAATAACCCAGAGAAGAGTCTTTCATCTTATGTGCACAATTTACTGATTTGGTAACTTATTTACAAAATTGATGGAAATTGTTAACAGGGAGTTAATTGATTTAAGTCACCTGATTACCACAGTTACTTAACCACACTAACTTCATCTTCTTTGAAAACAACTAATCATTTCCCAGGTAGGTGTCAGGGAGTAATTTCTTGAATAAAAATATCCCCCTTCCCTCCTTGAAGGGAGACTCTTTCTTGAGTGTTCTCTTTTCAGATTCCAATCTAAGAATGAACACAATCTTTTCTTATATGGCTATATTGAAAGGGCTTCCTTCCATCTTCCCGTAGCCTCCCTTTCCCTCCCCGCCACCCTCCATTCTAATAAAAGAAATCCAGCCGTGTGACTTTACTGACCATGTCATTTTGAATTACTTCAAAAACCAGCAGAGAACACTTCTTGAATAAAAATGAACAAGTGGAAGGCAATTGAGACTTTCATCCAGGAAAGTGAATTTCCAGGAAAAAACGAGACTTAAAAATACTTCATTCGTAGGGACTGGATGTAAAGGGATAGCCCAACCAAACGAATGCAGGCAGGGGCTGAACTCTTCGAATCCTGACTCTGTGGGTTGTTACACTAATATACACATATGTTAATATTTATGGAAATAAGGTTGGGTGTAGCTTAATGGTAGAGCACATGCTAGCATGTCTGGTATATTTCCAAAAGATTACAGTACTGTACACACAAACAATTTAGTCTATGTTAACAAAGTCAAAGTCTATTGCTATGAAACCTGTAAAATTGTTTGTTTGTTTGTTTGTTTTTCGAGACAGGGTTTCTCTGTATAGTCTTGGCTGTCCTGGATCTCAATTTGTAGACC